>WAAE01002216.1:0-14757 GCA_013400495.1 Nicator chloris | reverse complement strand
AAAATAAGCCATCTGGTGCTTTCAAATAATCATTATCCTGTTGATTTATATTTTCCCAAAATTTGGATATTTCTGAGATTCCAGAATAGGGATTCTTGTCTGTATTTTTATATTGAAAAAGTTTGGTTTCGTTATTATATTTACAATTTTTCCTATTTGTTTTACTCTGGGCCCAATACAGCATTGGTTCTTCTGGGACCCACCGTGTAAAAGTCCCATTACTAACTTTATATCTATTACAGGGAGTACTTCCTACTCTGTTAAGAAAATTTTTCCCATTGTTCCAGAGGCATTCTTCTCCTATCACTGTTGAACTTAAAACCCACCCTTCTGGCCTGTTCTCCCCTCTTATATTTGTCCGGTTCCATTTAAGAAGTTCAACAGGGCCCAGGCTACTGCCTTTCCATGGCCATTCCTCTGTCATCAAAGCCCCCCCACAAACCCAACAGTTGGTTAAATTTAGTTCTTGACTTATTCTTTCCCCCAAATCTACAAACAGGTTTTTCCCTAATCTGGGGATTTCTATTTCCTTTTCTAATTGTTGTTTGAGTTTCGTATACAAATCTTCACATGGAGTTGATCCAGGATTAGATTGCAGTGTTGGCTTCATAATTTTGTTTACTATTTGTTCCTTTACCAATTCCCGGACCCCACCCCCGAGAGCAAATGTAAAGCAAACCCATCTTTCTCCATTTGGACATTCACTTCCCAATCTATTACCACTTGTTCCTAAGTTTTCTGCAATCCAGTATGTTTGCCCATCTTGCATACAGGTACCTAATTTGGATGGGTCATAACAGTAACTGTCAACATGGGTGTGGGAAGTAAAAAAAGGAACCTCGGGTTTTTCCCAAGTAAAGTGATTGGTAGCATTTGTGACACAAATTTGCTTGAATCCCAAAAGGGAAAAGACATAAAAGGAGTGACAGATGAAAAAGAAATAACAGAGGTCCAGTATGGCTTATACCCCCACCACCCATGCATATGGGGTTGCCATCCATAGCAGGTGTATATGATCTTCTTGGCAGTGAGCACAGTGGCCAATCCGGTCTTGCCCTCTATTTCCTTGTCACTTCCTTTTTGCTACCTTCCAGGCAAATCACTTTTGACGCTTCTTAACTGGGGTTTCCCACCATTCCCCAGGGACTTCCCACTCAATTGGTATCAATAATTCCAATCAACACAGTAAATTAACTATTTCTGCATCTGATAGCCACTGTCTCTTCAAAACTGGTGAGCCACATTTGCAACATATCATACAACGCAAGTGTTTTTTAGGAGAACTACAGTACCATTTTCATTCAGAATCTCTACATTTACATATAACCCAGCTAGCATGTCCTGTATTGGGGTTTATAAGGCACAGTATATGCATTGGTACGGAGAGTGGCTGCAATTCAACCCTTAGGTCGGTATATAAGCGATTCTCTTTATATAAATCACAAGCTATAGCTAATATTCTCTGGGTTTGAGATCTGTATA
Source organism: Nicator chloris (assembly GCA_013400495.1). NCBI lineage: Eukaryota > Metazoa > Chordata > Aves > Passeriformes > Pycnonotidae > Nicator > Nicator chloris. The sequence continues at coordinate 13,275 of WAAE01002216.1, read as the reverse complement.
AACCAGATCCTCTGGTTTGAAGAGGAAGTATATCTCCCCAGGGAGAGTATCTGACTTTCCCTAGTTTCTTGGGGGGGGGGGGGGTACTTGAAACCACTCATATAAGCTTTTCCTTCCTTCCCAGTTGTCTGTTATCTGTGGGAGATTATTTGGGTCATGCCAGTCCATTACCACCCAATCCCATCTTAAAAGTCAATTTTGTATCACCCGGCACTGATGTTATAGTCCACTCCTTAGGTTCTTCCACAGGTCCTTTGATTCTGCTGGCGTGGATCCACCCTCTTTCCTTGGTCCAGATCGCTGCTTCAGTTGTCAGCAGTACCTGAAAAGGACCTTCCCATTGTGGAGTTAAAGATTGTTCTTTCCATGTTTTAACCGATACCCATTCTCCTGGGTGGACACTATGAATCTTAAATTTGAGGCGTTATCCCTTTCAACCACAAATTTTCAAGAGTTCTTGCAATTGTGGTGACATATTTTGTATCACTCACTTCCCCTTCTTTGTAAATGGTGGTTTCATGTTGGTTGGTCAAAAAGGGCAACCCGAACATCATTTCATAGGGTGACACTCCCAGGTCTGATCTGGACAGTTGTTGATAGTCAAAGTGTCAGTAGCAGAGGTCCTCATCATGCCTGTTCCTCAAATGTTAACTGACCATGCAGACGGTTTAGCTATTTCAGTTATTGTAAGTTAACCACAAGTACTCTAAATCAACATCAGCTACTCCACAAATATGTGAGTTATTTTAATTATTGCCAGTTAGCTACAAAAATAAAAGCACTAGTTATTATTTCACAACTATAGCTACTTCTGCAGAAGTTAACATTATTTTATAATGCACAGCACATAGCTACCACTTTAATATTTGTGAAAGCCAATGTCGCTGTGATGATGGACAGAGACAGGCACAACATTTCAAAGTTCCAGCGGCAAAAGCCAAATCTTTATTCCACACACCTCATATTTATAGGGCTATCAGAAGGTAGCGTGTTTAATTCTAATTGGTTAGTAACTTTCTTGCCACTCTGTTCAGTGGTTAGTAGGTGCTCGTGTGCATATGTGCTAAGTCTCTCTTCTTCCTAGATGTTTACATTCTTTCTTCACAGATTCTCACAGGATAGACTTCTTATTTTCACTCGTGTTGGATAGTTTTCATGAGCAATGGCTGATGTGCTTGCAGGTTCTCACGGGACAGGTTAGCTGTTCGCTATACTTAGCTGGAGTAACAAGGACTGCAGCATGGTTTTACAAGGTCTTTCTTTGTAAGGTTTTACCTATATGTAACAAGCCAAAACTATAAAATGTGTTTATCACATTTCCCCACCCGCAGAATCGGAGCTACCCCAACGAGTAGGAACCGGGTTCCATCCAGTGCCACCCCAGAAGCACCGGGGTATACACAGGAAGCAGGCCAAACCATTTGCCCAAAACTGGGTCCCACTCCACCGCCCTGGGCTGAGTAGGTGAGGGAGAGGGGAGTGGCAGACGGGAAAGCCAGGCTCCTGCCCACTGCCTCATTTCCCCTTTGTACCGCCCTCAACTTTAGCAGCATAGACAGGAGGGAAGAGGTAAGCAGCTGGGATGACCCCTCCCACCACAGGACCCAAGCTCCTGCCACCCTCGCCCTGGACTGTGGGCAGCACAGAGGCCCCACCCCCACCCTTACTGTCAGGGGCCACTTCTGCACCACCCACCATGACAGCCACAACTGCACTGCCCACGAGAGGTACGTCATCCCCTGGATGGGCTGGTCCCTGCCCTCAGCCCCTCCCTGCAGCAGTAGCAAAGGCAGTGGGGCCACCGTCGACAGCGCAGGTGGGGTTGGGGAGGTCACCACCAACGGCAGTGGTAGGCAGGATTGCAACAAAGGTAGCGGATTCGGGGCCAGAGCCACCCCTGGCACCACGGGCGGTGCGGGCTCCACCCCCAACCTCACCTCCACCCACAATGGCAGCACCCGTGCAGGCCACTCCGGTAGCACTCGCGGGACCCACATCCCCAACTCCTACGTGGGCAGCATAGAGGGGTCCCAGGGGCAGGAGGTGGATTGGGCCATGACCGTGTTTGCGCAGCTGGGCAGCTCCACCTGGCAAGGGCTGCAAGCATACTTCTCTACACTCACTTCTACTCACTGTAATACAACATGCTAAAAATATTGGTACTTTTTCTTTAGCCTATTTCTCTAGCCTAACAAATGGCACACTTTTCTTCCTCTAGATCACACAGTTCTCTTGACTTTACTAACATATTTAAGACTTGGCCGATCTAAGCCTTTTGAGACACAGCTACCGGTAACTCCTCCTCTCTTTTTTAAGAACTTAACTTATTAGCTCTTTTTCTCCATTTCTTCTGAACTCTATTTATGTATCTCTGGCTTTTGTCTCTCTGCTCTTACTCTCCTGACAGCTCAGACATCACATACCCCCTCTCTACAGCACAGAAACTTCTCCAACAATACAATATAATCTACTTCCTTCCAGAAAAATAAAGTTTAAACATTAAAATCAACAATCTGTATCACATATATGTTCATTCATTCCTACTCACTCCCTCTCATTCACACACTGGTTTCTAAATTTAACTGGTACGTACCGCGCTGAATTAAATCAGTATTACCAATCTTACTTGCCGGCAGGGGACCGCCCTGTGGGGTTCGATCGGCAATAGGCTCCCCCTTTTATTTCTTCTTTCTTCCTTTCTCTCCCGGACCTCCTCAGTCCTAAGCTAAAAGGCTTACCCATCTTTTCTGACCCCTGAAAATCGTACCTTTCCTTTTAGCTTTCCTGTGACCGAAGTCCGAACTCCCTTTCCCCGAGATTCGGATTTTACATACGTAATGAGCATTCGTACGCCCAGTCACACTCACTCAACCAGCTGTACTTACGGTCTCCTTTTTCCCACGTGGATCTTTGTGCACATAGAATTTTACAAGTGAAAATATACCGTGGTTCAGAGGACCCCCTCCGGGTCCTCTATGGGTCTCTGGGAGCCCCGAGCTTGTTTCTCTCTCCCTTTTGCTTATGGCTTCTACTTCTGATTCGATGTTCGGATCCAACAGGGTCTGCCAGTCTCTTACACCGTCAGGCCGCTAATAATCGATAGCGGGGCACCTCCTGATCGGAGAGGGAGAACCACAGACCCGAAATTGGATCACATCGGGGTCACCAAATTTGTTATAAATGAATACACCAATTTAATAATTAAGGAAAATTTATTAAATAATCAAAGTATAAATTTGGAAAAGCCACAAGCAATTCAGCCCCGAGCCAGGCGATCGGAGCCAGAGAAACCCAGGATTTGGCTTCTATCACCTCAAAGTCTCCGTGGGTCTCTGGATCTGGTCTGTAGGGTTCTGGTTTTATACGGTTTTTGCTCTGCGTGATACCGAAGCAAGGCTGTTTGCTTCTTTTCATTGCTTCATCTTCTTTAGCATATTAATTGTACTTTACTTTTCTTCTTTGCCATGTGTTGAAACTTTTGGGTGAATAATTCACCCAAGTCCTTTGGAATGTGTACTTTTTGGCGACTAATTCTTATCTTTTCGAGATGCATGTTAACTGTAGATTTTGCTGAGGTTTCAGATGAACAAATCTTTTGAAATACACATTTCAGGAGACATCTATTTTCTCTGTTATCTGACTTACTTGACATATTGCTGCTGTCTCTGTCCCTTTGGTTTTGTTACAAAATGCTGTTGATTTAATTCTCCTCTTAGCATGAATTTTTTATAACATATATTACACTTAAATACAACAAAGGACTGAATAAGCAAAAGGTCAGTGCTGGGAGTGTGGCCGACTGCCAGAAGCTCATCCACAAAACGGCTGCTCCACCTTTTATACCCCTGGTGTTGCATCAGCCAACCTTGGCCCCTCCCGAAGTCTGGCAGTCAACTCTTCTTTGTCATCCATTGGTGGAGACTTTCTTGCAACTTGACTGGAGGTGAGGTGTTGTCATGCCACACCTCCCCAGCCACAAGCTTTCCTTACTCCCAACTGGGCATGCAAGGAGCACATGTACACGCCCTTCCTCCACATGTCCCTGACAACCCTGACAACCAAGGCTGTCCGGTGGCAACAATACTGAGGGGGGGAAAGGGCACTATGGGGAGAACAGAGGGTGTCCAAACAACAAACTACAACAACATAATCATACATCAACAAAACTTCTCTTAACACACACACAATATTCATCTCTTAATTGCAAGAACCAATCATCATAATACCCATTTATAACAATCCCCCCTTTTCCTTTAAGTCTGGGCAGTTTATAAGGAGTAAAAATAATTCTGCATACAAAACTTCCTGCCATCTTTGTTCATGGCGGAGAATAGACAGAAGCTGAGATACCATAATGGTTTCCAGGGTTCCACATCATGGCCAAGCCTTTCCTCCCTCCAAATTATGTAAAGGCCAAAGTTGCGTAGACAGCCTAATTAGTTCTTGGCTTTCAAGAGATGTCTTAGAGACAGTCAATGTCCCCCAGTGTTGTAATGCCAAACCTAAGGCAGAATTATCAGGAATTTCTTCATCTTTTAAAAGCCCACGCCTCATATTCTATTTTAGGCAGGGGAAGGAAAAGAAAAATAACACTTCCAAGAGCATGTGTCAAACCCACTGCCTTGAGGTGTCAAGTCAAATTCCTAACTCTGTGCACCATTCGCTTAGATCAGCATGAGTAAGCTACTGCAGTCTAGGAAACACTGGACCGAAGCACCCTCCTCCCCCCTACCTTTCCACAAAACCAAGATGGCAGCTGCTACGTGGCTCACTGCGGCTCAGCTGAGCCACTGAAGGGAGGAATGTCTGCCTACATGCAACAAGTAGACCAAAACTGCGCCACGTGTATTATGAAAAACCGAGCCAAAGCGGGTTAAACTCTGACTGGAGAGGGCGAAGGAAAAAAGAGAGGAAAAAACCTCACTTCCCTGACTCGGGAGTAGAACCAGCATACCTGAGGTTGCAACGCTGGTAGCTAGTGCTGGGTGCCACCACTAGAGCCAGGTATTTCTTGCTGCACTATGAAACCCTTGTCTCAGAACCAAGCATGGTTCAGTGCCCCAACTCCCTCTCTCCTTTTCCACAAGCTGAGCTGAGCTGGGGTTAACCCGCGGTTCCCTGGGCAAAAATGCAAAGGGGAGAAAAGCTTCTAGGAGCCTCAAGTGGGACCCCCCCCCCCCCCCCCATCTGCTCTGTGCTAGGGCAAACCTTCAAAGACTAAGCAAACAAATTACCTCCTAAGACCACAAACAAAAGGATCCCACAAAAAGGTCGTATTCCAGTCCCCCAAACCTGTCTATTTCTGGAAAAAACAAAAATTGCTAGCACAATTACAAAAAAAGAATTGCTTTTATATTACCTTTTGCTTCTGTGTGGGATCTTGGGACTCACAAAGCCTCTCAGATAGCCATGGGAAACTCCTAAAAGGTTCCAGCAGAAGAGCTTCCAGTGTGTTGTGGTTTGACATTATTGCCAAACATTCTCTACTAATTCTTTTAGGTTACTAATTGCATCTGTGAGAGCATGACCAGAAACAAAGGCAAAGCAATCTTAACTTATGAATTACAAAGATAGATTTATTCACACACACTCAAAGAGAAGGAAAAAAAAGAAAGAAAAAAAAATGAAAATGTTAAAAAGCACTTTTCTCTCCCTCCACAACAATCCAAATTCAATTTCCACCCTTCATGTCAAATGTCTCAAACCCCCTGCAGCTTGCCTGCAAATGCTGCAAAAGGGGTCCATTTCTCAGCCTCTTGGGATACCATTTCAAAATGCTTATCTAGCATTCAGTGAAGATTCACTTAGTTCACACTGCAGCTAGATATAGCATTTTCCCAAATCTACTAAGAAAATTGTCCAATTTTCCATGGACTCTTCTTCTTCTTTTATCTTCTATCTCTCCGTCTTCACAGTATCTCTCGGAAGGAGGGTAAAGGGTTAACAACTTTGTCTCAGTTCTTCTGCAGATGACGTCAGCTGCAGCTAGCTGCTGGCTACTGCTGAAAACTTAGAAACCAAACCAGGGCAGGGCAAGGGAGAAAAGCCGCAGCTCCCCCGCTCTACCCATGCCAGCTAGGGCCCACTCCGAGACCCTCCCAGGCCTCCCACCCCTCCCTTCTTGTCCCCCCCTTCCTTCAGAGCAACGGGGGGGGAGAGAGAGGGGTCCTCACTGCCGTTTGGCTGCCTCTGACCTGCAGCCCTACGGCCGCCTGGCTGCCTCTGCAGCCCGAGCCACCACTTCCCTTTTTCCCCCTCCCCTGGCAGCGGGGGGAGGGGATAAAAAGGAAGGGCTCTTCTGCCATCTGGCCAAGGTCTGCCACCCCCTCCTCCGAGTGAGGAGAGTGGCCTGGGACCGATTTACTCTGGGATTAACCCCCCAGCTTCCGTGGTACATGGGACTGGGGCTAAGCCCCCCTTCAGCCTCCCACCTCTCCCTTTCAGGAGAGTGGCTGCAGGCCTAGCCCCTCCCCAGCCGACCCATGGCCACGACATGGCCCCACGTTACCTTCCCAAGAGCCAGAGGCAAAAAAGAGGCAGAACTTCCTGCCAGGTCTCTTTTTAACCCCTTTGGCCAGTGGGGGGTGTTCCACCAGACGTAATTTCCTAGTTCCCTGGTTCAAACCATTACACAGCGGAATGTAACTCATTTCAGAGAAGTTCCATAGGGTCCCAGAGGTCTCGTCTGGTGGCGCCAAAACTGTTGCCTGGAATAAAACACAGATCTTTTCCAAACAGTGTTAAAATGATAATATAAAAACAAATCTTTAATTGAAAGCCTTCAAGGTGTACAACATGGCAATATGCATGTGTGATACAGTATTTCTACAATTTTTATAAGGTTAGTTGATTAGTATACCTATCAAATATTGTCCAATTAGAAGAGCACTTGGTTAAGTAATTTTCCCCCGAGTACTGCCCCATTGGAATTGATCCAGGGGCTTCTTTGCCCCATTTCTTGTTGTGTCTTCTCAGATTCTGGTTGGAAAACAAAATGTCCTTGTTGTAGGTTCTCTTCTTGAAAATAAGACTAAACAGTATTTCAGGATTGTGTTAGAAGGTTAGCTTATTGTTCTAAAATGTAGGGGAAAAGGGTAGGAAAAATGCTAGAAGCTACAACCATGTATTAGCAGTCTACAAAGCCAAAAATATATGAAAAATATAAAAAAAGCTAAAAAACTTTAGGTATCAGTTGCTTTCCAGTTCTTCTTCCTACAGAATAAGCACTGTGGGGTTCCATAGGTGTTATGAATGGAGATGGGAGAGCTTAGACAAGTCCTGCCTTTGACTCAGATTTCTGGCAGTAGCTCTGTTTGTGGTGGCCTGCACCCCAAATGTCTCTCGTTTGCAAGTTCTTAATCATGGCTGATTATGTCTATTACAAAATGGATTATTTATTGAATAGACACAAGATTAACAAACATAAGACTTTAACCAGACTACTTACTACAAAGGATAAAACAAAAGAAACACTACTAGTAGGTTCATAAGACAATGCACAATAATAAAGATACCTATGTTACAGCTAGCGAAGAAATAATATCAATTAGGAGCCAATGTAACTGACCAACGAATGATAGTGGTGTACAGAAGTCTTCTTTCACTCAACTTCCAGAAGAGTAACTCGAGGCTGACGTCTCGACTTTGAGGAGAACTCCCCACACACTCAGAGAGTGTGTAAGAGATTTCTGATTTTAGGAAAATCATAGTGGTCTTCTATAGTTTGTAAAAGTGCTGTGTCTGTCAGTCATGAATCCTTGCTTATCCTTTCCCCTGCATTCAGGGCAGGATGTTTATTGTTGGCTAAAGATGTTTTTCAGCTGAGATAATTCACCACAAGGCAAGCTATTCTGGCTTGACTGAGCCATGGGGGAAAAACAGATAAGCTTTTGCTCTATCAGGGATGAAAGGTCCTGTCACAATAGGCCAGTGGGTTTTGAAGAATAAGCATGGTATTAGCCACCAGGGGCAAACGATTTTTCATCTGGCAACATTTCCCCCCTTTGAGGCTTGTGAAGCTAATCTTCCCTTTAAGCCTTCATAAGCCTCACTTTGTTTTTTTACTAAGAATATATAAGTTCCTCAAGTTGCATTAGCAATCATGGTTTTTATGCAGCTTAAAGCAAGTATCCTAATCACAATTATTACTGTGATCACAATTATACTTAGAAAGAATGACGTCAACCAACCAGTCAGAGAAAATCTGAGTCTTTAAATATTTTATTCAACCATTTACTTTCTAATCTTGCCCTTAATTCTCTGCAAGATGCAGCAACCAATTTTATCCTCTCTATCTGATCATCCAATTTAGCAGTCACATTTAGAATGTACACACAAGAAGTATTGTTTAAATTCACATAACCACATATTCCATGTTCATGTAACAGTAATAAGTCCAAAGCAAATCTTGTAATTGTTCCTTTATTTCAGTAAACCGCTGTTATAGATCAAGTGATAGAGCCTTTAGACCAGCCCTGCCTTCAGTTCAGATTTTTGGCAGCAGCTTTACTCAGGTGACCTGCATCTAAATCACTCTGGCTTACAAGTTCTCAAGAATGGCTGATCAGGTGTATTAAAAATGAGTTATTTATTGAATAGACAGAAGGTTAACAGACAAAAGGCCTTAAACAGAGTTACTTACTATACAGGTTAAAACCAAAGAACTACTAGTAGATTACATGAAACAGTGCACAACATAAGGGTACCTATATTATAGATAGCAAAGAAATAGTAAAGATTAGGAGTCAATGTAACTTACCACCAATTGATGATGGGGTACTGTCTTGGTTTGACACTGTTTGACACAAAATTTGTTTAACACTAAATTTGTCTTAGTTTAACTAAATTAAACTAAGTTTAACTAAATTAAATTATACACACTTCTCTAGCATCTTTACTAAATTTGTCTTAGTTTAACTAAATTCCTATCTGTGAGAGCATGACCAGGCTGAAGAAAGGCAAAACAATCTCAACTATGAGTTACAAAGATAGATTTTTATTCACACACACTTAAGGAAAAAAAAGAAGGAAGAAAAAAACTATGAAAATGTTAAAAAAAAATCACTTTTCCTCTTCCTAACAATCTACTCATTTTCTTACAAAACAGTCTATACATCTCTCTCTCGTGACCCTACTTCTGCTATTTTTCGATGTCACAAAATTTGCAGCTGCCCGAAATCTCTAGATTTGTGCATCTCAACTATAGAGATCTACCACTAGGAAAACTCTCAGTCTTCCCAGTGGCTCCATGTCTCAACCTACAGTTGCCTGCAAAATGCTGTAGATTGTGCAACTCTCAGCTTGTTTTGGGGTACTATTTTAAAAATGAACAGTTCAAATGCAAAGGATTTTTCTTCATCTCATGGAACAGAGATCTCTTTTTCACTCCTCACTGGCACAGAGGACTTTTCATCTAATCTCCCTCTGTTCTAACATCTCATGGGATCACAGGATCACAGCTACTATTCAGCACCTTTGCTCAAATCTACAGTTCTGAACAATCATTTTCCTAAACAAAGTGAATATATTATAAAAACTAGTCTATTTATCCGTGATCTTTCCTGGGAAGGGAGGGAGGGGGTTGGGGACTTTGAAGAGAGAGTCTAGCTAAAGATTGGTCTCTCCTCAATCCCTTCTTCTAATGTTTTTATTAGTTCTTTCTGTCGTCTCTCTCTTTTCAATCACAGTGTCTATTGAAGGAAAGGAAAGGGTTAAAACTTGTTTTGGTTTCTTGCAGCAGCCTCTGATGTCGCCGCCTCACAGCTAACTGCTGAGGCTCCGGCCACAGCGGTGCCGGCCTGGCAAAGCTGCAGCCACCCCCCTCTCCCCTTCCCCCCCTGCCGGCAGCGGGGAGCGGGAAGGAAAGGGGGGGGAAGGGCTCCTCCGCCATCCCGGCCCGGCCCGGCCCAGCCCAGCCACCTCTCCCTCCCCCGGGAGAGGGGCCGCGGGCCCTGCTGTTACCTGCTCACGGCTAGAAACGGAAAGAGAGCTTCACTTCCTGAAAACCCCTTTTTATCTCCCTGATTTGTCCACGCAGACGTATTAAGAACTTGCTGGGCAAAACCACCCTCAGTCCACGTCAAACTACCACAGGTACACATAGAATCCTTTCACTCAACCTCCAGAAAAGTAACTACGACATAGGTGTCCCAACTTCAGGGAAAAGCCCCACACTTTCCCAGGGAATGTGCAGAAGACATCTGCTTCATGAAAGTTTTGTGTAGTTTTTATAGTTTGTAAAGTGAAGTGTCTGTCAGTCAGAAATTCAAGCTTATCTTCCTTCAATCTCTCTCTCAAGGCAAGATGTTTATCGTCAACTGGGAATGCCAACTCCATGGCACCAGAAATAACTCACTCTAGCAGACAGATGTCCATCTTGCGTTGTCTCACCAATTAGCAAATTCATGTGAGGGGGAAGATGCCCTGAGCTATCCCACCAGCTGACAGGCAGAACAGATAAGCCCTCCTGAGGTAGGGGAACATCCTGCTACAACCCCAATTGAGTTGCATTCACTAAAGTTTCCATTTGTAGAGTCAAAATTTGTATGGCTAGTCTGTTCCTAAAGGTAGATACTTAAGGAGTAAAGATGGATTCTAAAATCCATCCCACTATAGTTCCCATGCTGGGATGTTTCCAAGTTTCATCACGTTTAACTTTCCTCCATAGTCGGGTTCCCAAGGGTGACTCCTTCCACAAGGGGTATAATGTTAACACTGCCAGTGTCCACTGCACTCTTGATTCTCCCAAGGCAAATGTGCAGTCTAAATTCCATTACTTCCTACCTATACTGTGGGTCCTAATGATTTTACTGTGTCCTGCTGACAGTCTATATCTCTCCAAGTCCCGCTGTTTGTTAGGTGAGACCAGGTGTCATTAAGAAAGGTAGAATAATTTCTACAAACACATCTCAACCTTAGAGCCTGGGCCACAGTCATGAGCTGCTGTACCCCAGGATTCCTACTAGTACAAGTGTATATTTGAGCGCAATTCCACTTTTCCTTTGTCCTTGGATCCTTTTGTCTTGATCTTATTAAATCAGGATATTTTATACCTACCTATAAGGGGTCCTCTGGGAGGCCTGGACTCCATCCCCAGTCTAGAAACCACTGAACTGGCTGGATATATTCCCACCGTTCTGTTTGAGGTCTATTCCATACTTCTGGTATTTGACATCCCTAAAGGTGTATTAGTGCAGTCTGTCAGCCAATAAATAGTTCCTGAAATTATTTTCAGATCCGGATTTGAGATATTACAATTCTCAAGAGTATCGTTCTTATGTGTCCATTTTAAGGAATATTCTCCTTCTATCCCTGTCCAATTGGCATGGGTACTATTTCCTTCTCACATGTGTTCCCATATTTTTGTCAGATTGTTGACTAAGACACCCCACAGAACTGGATTTTCTGCAGAGGTTTGTATTGGTAATCAAGCTGTTACAAAACTCTAAGCAAAAAACAAGTAATACAAATTCCTCCCATGAGAAATAAAATAGAAAACCTCCCAGTGTTAATCTTGTTTCCTTCATATTTTCATGCATAAAGGATTATCCACCAGTTCACAATGATATGTGATTGCTTTACCCATGTGTGATGAACCCAGTGCTTGATTCCTTCTATATTGAGTGCAGTGTAGGTGTTATGGATGAGAGTTTGTAATAGCTTAAAAGGTCGGTATGAGGCAAGGGTATGAGCAAAAGTTAGATTTAATATTAAGCAACAAAGCATGACAAGTTCATTGGCAAGATTCACTCTATTACTTACAGGACAGCTAAGGCACAACAAGGGAAAACAATCAACAACAAAACCAAACAAAATCCAGGCAATCAAACCAGAAATGAACTGAGAACTATCTAGGGGGCTGTGTGTGGATGTGTGGGCGTGTTAAGCCTAAAAGCTTAACAACACTCAAACTTAGCAGTACTTTAACTTAACTTATACCTTAAGCCTAACAATTTAACATAGGAAAAACACTTAACTTATACCTAACTTAAATTATAACTTAATTTATAGTTAAACCGTAACAATCTAACAGAGGAATAACGCTTAACAGCAGTTAACCTAACTTATAACTTTGAAGTTATACTTAGCAACTCAGCAGAAGAACACTTCACAACACAGCTTATAAGTTATGTTTAACAACTTAGCAAAAGAACAACACTTAGCAGCATTTAAGTAAGTTTATAACTAGAACTTAACCTTACTGACAGGCCTAACTTACTTGGATATCTGAGGTACTTAAACATCTAAGAAAGCAGTATTTATCTCAGATTTGCTATAGCATATGCTCAGGGGCATGCACCCAGGCAGAAACAGTCAGTGCAAGGAAAGTACCTGTGAAAAATTCCCCTCAGAGGTCAGTGAAATACTCACTTCAGATCCTTTTGCATCTCCTGATGAGTGAAGGATCTGGCCTCGAAAAGTGAGGATATTGGCCCAGGATACATCGTGTTTCAGTGATCCTCCAAGTACACCAAACCTGAGGGTTTGCTGGCTCTGAGAGGCATCCCACTCAGAGGGAGGTTGCTGGTTGGAGCCTGCTGCATTCCAGGAGAGCTCAAAGGGTCTCATTTTGGACCGCTGTTGATAGGGTTGCAAAAGAATGGGCTTTAGCCAGAACAGTATTTCATTCTGGCCATAGTTTGAGTTGGCACTTTCTTTGAAAGTGTGAGAACAGGAATGTGTCTCAGTTTAAAGACAAATTTAGGATAAAAACACTCTGGAAATGAGTGTTTCCTCTAAAGAAAAGGGTTTCAACAATCTCCACCGATAAAAAGAAAGAATTTTAGTGGATGAAAGTGAAAAAAACAACTATTTATTGACAAACAGTGCCCACACAGCACAGGAAAAAAATATGACTAAATGCTAGATATTGAATTGTCAGAACTTACACCCCACACACACACCCTCAGACACCAGAAGGAAAAAACCCCAAAATGCCAGAGAAAGAAAAAAAGACACAATGGCTGGTCACATGGTGGGGAGAAAAAAAATGGAGCCGGCTCAAGTCTCAGGGAAGGAAAAAAAACCCAAAGGGTTCACATAGCAGCTCGGGCAAAACAGAAGGGAACGTGGTGAATCTCTGGTGTGGGTCCCCTCTTCACAGCAGATGAAGCTGGTGGATTTGGTGTCCTTTCTCGTGTTGGTTCGGCTGTTCTGAGGTCTGGGGCCTGGCCGGAGCGGCCCCTCGCTGTCCCACCAGTCCCCGGCAGATTCATCTGTCAATTGTTCTATCTGATCTCGGACTAAACCAAACTATGAAAAACGAGGTTCACTTTC
>WAAE01002215.1:0-57302 GCA_013400495.1 Nicator chloris | reverse complement strand
TATCACCTTCCCCAACAAATGCCAGTGAGCAAGAAGGCAAAAATAGTCAGGTAGCTTCATAAGGAAAGGGGGAAATAGACATATTTAGATGCCATGAGATTTCTGATACAGTATCTAATTATTTCTGGAATACTTTATTCCTGGTTTTGAGATCTGTTAACTGAAGTTCAGTAGGAGCTTCCTTGCTATTCAAAGAGTACTTTTATGTGAATGTGGCTGCTGCTCATGCATTTTATCTCAGGATATTTTCTTCAAGACCCACCTCCTGAGCCTCACATACGAACCTCCTTTTCTTTCTGTCCAGTCAAGTACCTGTGCTCAGCAGCCAATTTAAATATACAGTATTTAAATGGGGAATGCTGTTCAGTGAAAAATAGAGAGCAATAGTAGTTTTAATTCCTTGACATTCAATGCTGTGCAACGTGTGAGGTTTACTTTGTGCTCTAGCTGATGGTACAATGAATCACTCTGATTACATGCCACAAAACATTATTCTCTCATGGGCAGGGGGACACGTAATGGGGAATCATTCAGAAAGAAGTGAAAAATTACCTACTTAAACCACTGATTACCACAAAAGACTTGCACACTCTTTAATCCTATGGAAGATCAGTCTGAATTATTTAATATTCTTTTTAAATTGAGACAGACAATGACTGAAGGAAAAAAAAAAAAGCTTAAATGCACTTTAATCTTTTGGATGGTTTAGATTCCACGTTCCTGCTTTTTCACACTGAATAGCAAAGGTCGTGAAGTCATTGTCATCACTTACTTATCAAAATAGTGATGAGATCAGACAAGGAAAGTACCAGAGGATTTGCAACTTCAGTTCAGAGCAGATCTGTTTTAAGGAGATCAGGAAAAGACTGCTTCATTTGGCAGATGCTTCAGTGGGAGTCTCATTTGTGGACGGAACATCTGGCACTGGATAATGCAGAGATTGTCAGCTCACTCCTCATCAGATTCATCACTCTTTTCTGTCTCCATGAAAAACTGGGAAGGGCTCCTTTCTGAACTGTGGAAAGGGATGCTTTCCAAGCAGACTGGTGAAAATTCTTTGTGATTTTCCATGCTAATTGCATGAACATTTTTGTCCCTTTCCTGCATCCTTAAATCAGTGAAATGAAAAGGAACAGCTTTCCGATTTTGAACATCTTGGATTTGAGTTGACTGATTTAAATTTGCCAGAGGGGAAAATGGAAGCACCCAACCAACTGCCAAAGTGTGGCTCCTCCTTTCAGCTCAGGCAATAAATGTCTCCTCCCTTCCACTCATGTGCATGTGATTCCATCTGCATGATGCACCTCAGAATTGCTCTGCAACAGGAGTTTAGAATTGGGCTGTGACTGACAACAGGCTCTTGCAAATATCCAGTGCTTGGGACTTGTTACAGCATCTTGCATTCCCCATCTGGAGTGGGTTGATTCCTGAAACTTCTCCTTCTTTCCCTTCTTAACCACTGGCTCAGCACCCATGTTTTTACAACTGTAACCACCTGGACAATCCAGGAAACTGAGGGCCTTAAGGATCTCTTTCTTTAAGTCAATGCATGTGTTGTTTTTGCTGTGTTTGTTTTCTCTTGCTCTATCAGCATTTAAAATCCACAAAAGTGTTCACAAGGGTCATAGTAATTGACACATTGTAAAAATATGTTATGTAGAGTATCTGCCAGCTAGAAGAACTGAGGTGTAAGGTGTTTGATCGTAGTTATTACGAAAAAGCTTTGCTCTAGCTTTGTTTTTCACCTTGACCACTCAAAAGGGCTCACAGGTCTCCACACCCAGAGGAGCTGCCTCAGAGGCAGAGATGACATGCATTCAAATCAGAACTGTGATTTCATCCATGGCAGAGGTTGTGAGAGCCTTGGCTGTTCTTTGAATGAAAATAACTTGGTTTTCCTCCTACCTGTGTGGCTTAGAAACCAGAGCTCATGAGCTGTGCCCAGCTCTGGGATGTCCTGGAGGTCACAGTGCTTTCCCCTACCAAGCACGTGCCTGCACACTGGGGCACATGTCCTTCCCTCCCCTAAAGGCTCTGGGGTCCCTGGGATGTTCTTGCAGCTGCATTCACCCCAGTCCCTCTCCCCTTTTTGGCCAGACTCTCTGCCTGTTGTCTAGGGCAGGTCCTGGTTACCCTTCCTGTGTTTCAAAGTGCTGATTTCTTTCACCAGATCTGACTTTACCTGTTGGATGTACGGAACACCGATTTGTGCTCTTGCATTTTCGGGAGACACAAACCCCTCTGTGTGTTTTTCCCCACGTCTGCAGGAACCTGTCACCGTCTCTTCACACGTGGTGACCATTTCCAGCCTGACCCCTGCCACCTCCTACAACTGCAGCGTGACCACCTTCAGCCACAACAGCCCCAGTATCCCCACTTTCATCGCAGTCTCCACCATGGGTAAGCAGCTCCTCCCTGCTTTATCCTCCTTCCTCATCTGTCATTGTAGGACATGAAAAAAGGATGAGAGACTCCAAATATTTCAGAAGTCAAAGAGCATAGGAAAAAAAGGCTTTATTGTCTAATTCTTACTACCTTTTTATAAGGTGTTGCGATACAGACTTAACATGATTGGTGAATAGGAACGACACCTCTCCAATCCCATTGGTTAAACCAGAGAAAAAGCTCAAATGTTTTGAGAACTAGAAAAGCAAAACACCACCTGGAGAAAGATTGTTTGGAGAAAGGAGAGTTGTTTGCTGAGACTGTTTTGAGAAGAAGCTTTCTTGACAAATTTTCCTTGGGAGAAAGTTAGCAGCTGCTAACAGGCTAAAATCCCTCAGACCCAGAAATATCAGGCCCACACTCATCTGTGTTGGAGGTTTTCACAAACAGGATGGGACCACTGGGAGATGTTCCTTGAGCTTAATTGTGACATCAGCCTCATAACAGGTTGAGACAACTGAAAGATGGCAACAGCTCACGTCTTGCCAGCAGCAGCCAAAAATCTCTTTGTCACAGAGCATTGTAAAAGTTTTCCAGCCAATGGCACATTGCTAAAGCTCACAGACAATTGTTCTGGCCAATCACTAAAAGCACACATGCACCTGCTCCAAACAATGCTTGCTTGTATGTTTTCTATTAACAATACACAGTATTCCCTAATTAAGCTTAAAACCTTCTACTATCTTGCTAAGCATATTTTTCTGCAGTCTTAAGGTCTATTAGAGCCAAACCTAAAAACTCAAACTATTGTTTCATGTCCTTGCTTGCTGTATCATTGTATCTTTTCCACTTCCATGCTTTGCAGCTGCAACTGCAAAAGTTCTCTGCTCTTTCTGTTTCTGAGGCCTGCTTTCACAGCTTTCTGAAAATCTTCTTAGCTTTACTATTTCCCACACTCATCCAGCTACATCTGTTTCCCCTTGCTTTCTAAAGCTGCACTTTGTAATTCTGGCCCCAGGGGTTGTTTGCATCATGAAAAGGCTGCCAGATATGGATGGGATGGGGGTGCAGCTTTGGGAAGCCCTTAGAAAAGGCCCCACTTGAGCTGGAAAAAATGTAAACTAGGGGCTCAGTTCTGTTCTGGCTTTTAGAAATCAGGGATGTGGTTTGTGGTGTCAACACTGAAGATCAGGGTACTGCTTGATGATATTTATGGAGAAAAATGTTTTCTCAGCCAAGCCCAAACAAGAGGAAAATCACATTCATAAGCTGTTAAAGTTTCCTGCATTCAGCAAAGAAGTAAGAGAGAAGAAAGGCCTCTGCAGGATCTTCAGCAGTCACAACCAAAAGGCTCCTGTGGGAGGATCCCTGGGCACGTCATTTTCCAGAGTAATTAAGCAATTTCAACCCAGTATATTACAAAACCCCAGCTTATTATTTTGCTTCTGGGTCAGAAAAAGCGTGGATTATTGTTGAGGAAGAAGTTCAGAGTGGAAATGTGCTTCGGAGGCATAGATGATGATGATGAATATCTGTATTTTGTATAACCTTCACCGTTTTCCCTTGTGTTATAAATGTCAGCTAAAAAGGAAAAAACCAATAAATCTGAACACGTTAAAGTTTAACAAAAATGCCAGAATGAAGTCATTTCCCCAAAGAAATTTTCTAAAAGCAATAGCTACTCAAACTCTCCCTTTATCTCCTGTGGTAGATTTTTCTCCCTCTAACACTCCAGGCTCTTTGAGATAAGTTTAGAAAAATAGCGTTATCAAAACTCAGGGAAAAAAACAAAAGAAAACAAAAATGTCAGTGCTCCTGAACTGAATAAGTGAGAGTCATTTTCTGTCTGTGCAGTCACTGAGATGAACCCCAATGTCGTGGTAATCTC
The DNA here is from genome assembly GCA_013400495.1 of Nicator chloris. Classification (NCBI taxonomy): domain Eukaryota; kingdom Metazoa; phylum Chordata; class Aves; order Passeriformes; family Pycnonotidae; genus Nicator; species Nicator chloris. The sequence goes on along the minus strand of WAAE01002215.1, from coordinate 53,029 downwards.
TGTGCTGGCCATCCTCAGTATCCTCCTGATTGGACTGCTGCTGGTCACTCTTGTTGTACTCAGGAGAAAACACCTACAAATGGCCAGGTAAGTCCAGATTTGTGCTAATTACACCAAAAAAAGAAGAAAGTATTCTGACACCGACAAGCACATCATGACAAGTTCAGCTGACAATGCTTTTGTGTGTGGGTGCTACTTGAGGTGCCTCTGAACAGGGGGTCTTCAAAAAAGGTTCTTTTGCTGCTGTTGAGCATGTCTTCTCCTTCTATCTGCTTTCACTCCTGACCTGACTGACAAGCCTCAACCTTGGTCTCATTTTGAGCTTTGCAGGACTGAGTCCATAAGTGCAATCACATACACCAAAAGGGATATGTCAGGAATATTAATGATAATGATAATTAGGATCTGAAGCAAATGCATGAGCAAGACATCAAGGTTCTTTTAAAGTCTTTGATATGGTTTGGAACAGGGGATTTTTCCATATAAACGGATATTTTCTGGAGAGTGTCTCTCTCACAATTTGCCAGTCTTCAGCAATCATTTGTACCTTGTGGATACTGAAATTCAGTTTCATTTTCTAGGTGGTCTTACCTGCAACAGTTCACTTTGATATGGGTTGTTGTGGCCTGTGTGAGCTGTGGAAGTTTCCCCAGACCCTAGATATTTGGTTTACCCACTGGTTTTGAAGGTGTCACAGATCCTTTGTCCTTTTTTAGTCTATGTAATATATTTTATATTAATTATAAAGGAAATTATTTCATGTAAAAACAAACTTACATAAAAAATCTTGTAGTTAACAGCCTGGCAGATGCTGCATTTTGTGTGTTGTGTATTGTCGATGTATTCCATGCAACAGATGACCACATCACACATACTTTTCAGGTGACCTTTTTAAGAAAACATGATGTGGTTTGTTCTTTGTACATGTAACTGGCTCTGTGAAAATCCCAGCTAAATTAATTCTCTTTCCTATTTAATTACTGTGCAGCCAGCCCAAAGCTTTTTCTCTTCATCACTGCTTCTAGCCACAGAAGATAAACACCCCAGAAGGAAATTTAAAAATAAATCCAGTAAGAAGCTGCAAGCAATTGTTTGCTTAAATCAAGCAAATAGTCAAGTTAGTTTATAATTCATAGCTGAAAATAATGTACTTGTGATAAAGACACTACTAGAATGTTATTCAGGGGTTTTTTTTCTTTTCCCTGCAGTTATTTTCGTAACTCCAAATTACCTGTAATTATCCTGTAAAAAGGACACAATTAAACAACTTCTCCTTAGAGTGGGAACAGTGAATATTTAATATAGAAAGGTAAATATTTAACCTGTGTACTGAGGCCAGAAACCATTGCTAGTGCCAGGCTATGGAAAGCACAAATCTGGGCAGAAGATAAAGTCTATTTGACAATTTCATTCTTTTGAAGCATTTTTAGGCAATTTGATCTCAGGTGATGTTGAACAGTTACTGGTTTTGGACAACTAGGTTAGGGGTTTTTAGTTATGTTCATTACAGGTTATGTCAGACCTAGTCACTGATGTGTTCAGCACTTCCCTGCAAGGCCAGGAGTTCTCTGTTAAATCAAGCTCTTTGCAAGTGTTGTGAATCCAAAAACAGTAACTTTTAACCTAATGGTCTTCCTGGAACAGGGAGTGCGGGGCTGGGACCTTTGTGAATTTTGCATCTTTAGAGAGAGATGGAAAGCTCCCCTATAACTGGTGAGTGTTTGAAGCAAAGCTTATGTTTTTCTCCCATTTCTGCTTTTTGGCAAATGTTATCTGTAATCTTAAAGCACTTATTTTTCATGTCATTGCTGTCCCTCTTTAGGATAGAACTGCTAGCCTTGTTAATTTTGTATTTTATTCCTCAAATGTATTTTATTTCTTGAATGAGGACTGAAGACATGCATTCTGTCACCTGCTATTTTTAATATAAATAAAATGATGTATTTGCACATCAGCCAAGTTGCATAGATGTGTTTTGGGAGGATTTTTTTTTTACCTTTCTCTTACAGACTTACTTCCTAAAATAACACAGCTGTAGAAACTCAATCTATAAATTCATTAGCACTTCCATATATTTACATCCAGGAGTAAGCTTATTTGTAGATGAGCAATTACCAACTGTCTTTATACAGTGCCTTTAATTAATATTTCCTTACGTTACAAGACAAGGACAAGCCAACTCAAATATATACTGTAACTTAATGTTCAGTGCTGTTGAAAAAAATAACAAAAACCCCTAAATATATCTTGCTGGTCCAGAAAATCACCTGCAAGGGTCGCAGGCACGGATATGAACTCTCAACCATCACTGCCACCATCACCTGAGGACAAGTATTTGAACAAAGAAAATGTGTAGGATTAGCTTTTATAGAAGTAAAAGGCTCTGAGACTACCTGGCTGGCACCAGTGTGGTCATTTCCATTCCTGTTTTGATAATCAAATGGGTGGTAAGGACAGACCCAAGGTTTACTGTTCTGCTGTTAGCAATCTCTGCAAAAACCTCTTCTCTTTCAAGGCAAGGCCAAACACAGGCATTTAAAAGCACGACATCAGCCCCATTCCAGAAGAAAATACGTGCCTTTACACCTATGCTCAGCTCTGCTGACAGCTAAGAAGTTGGAAAGAAAAGTTGGTGCCCAGGGAACTGCTTCCATGATCTCACAGGACACAGCCAGGCTGGCATTAAATGGATTAACACTGCCCCACCACAAACCTTTTGCTAAAAATCCTGCAAACGGAGCTAACAAGCCCAGCAAATCCTGTCAATATCTCACTGTGCTGCTAATTAACTGGATATTAAACAAGCTTCACTTGCTTGGTTTAGCTTTAATAGCAGCCAGCTGTGTGGAGTACAAATGAAACCGTCCCTCAGCTTCTCTTGCTTGGAATATATCAATGGCAAAAAAAGTCAGAAGATCAAACACTCGTGTTAATTAAATAGCCAAGCTTGAATGAAATTATTAAAAACAGACATTATTAAAATCATAAAAGGCTTTTTTTTTTTTTTAATGGGAAGGGAATTAATAGGTTTGGATACAAAAGTGAAGGTTCTTGTTTGATTTAGTATATATATGTATGTGTGTGTGTATACATATATGTATACACACATAAATTAAGTTATAAAAATATAAACAGAGGAAAGCATTCCTGCTTAATAGCTCCACAAATTTTTTGTAACTGAAAGCAGTGTTTCCTTATCTAATGGTCCTTTTTCCTCTGGGAGTTGTTTTGTGTGCCTCTGTTGTCTAATGTCAAGACCAGGTTCACAATCCACCAAGGCAGCCAGGTGGGAAATATGGCCCTAAAAGCAGAGAGAAGGATTGGCTCATTCCAGGGATCTCATCAGGGAGCTATGGGCACATCCACTAATTCCTAAGGGAAGCTCAGCAGAGTTTTCAGGATTTGAGCAATCTCTGCATCTCTTTCTTTTAATTAAGTTGCTCTGTATGCCTGAGCAGGATGTGAAAGACTACATGATTGCAGAAACAAACCCCAGTATTGTATTTATTAGGCAATTACACATTTTTCATATGTTGATTAAAATCAATTGGTTTAGCTGCCAGAGCTCCTAGCCTGTGAATATAAATCAGTTTGCAAGTAAGTTAGCCAGTGATTTGATAAAGTGTGGAAAATCCTTGTCCCTTCAGGATTGACAATGAGAGAAGCCCAGGCTTGAATAATTCCTTCTGCCTCTGCAGGAAGAGGAAGTAAAAGCCTCCCGTGGAGTTTCTCAAAGGAAAGAGAAGTGTTCCAGCAACATCTTCACTTCTCTCTCCTGATCCTAATGGAAACCTCTGTGACACCAGAGATCTGTTTATGGAAAACCAAATTTCATCCTCAGTCCAGCCCCACAGAAACTCAAACAACAAATGAGCCTCAAGGGTCTGACCCTGCAGTTGTTGTGGTGTATGATTAACCAGAAAGGGCTCTTGCCTCTGGCTGAGCCACACAACTCCTACCAAAGCCTGGGGAAAGTGCCCTGCAGAAAATGCACTGCCCATTTCCTCTGCAGCAGCAAAACTCATCAAAGCATAACTTGGAGTTTTCAGTGCATGGGCAGAAGATTTCCTCACTGGTTGGAAGAGATTAGAGATGATTACATTTGACATGACTTATTTATCAGGGAAAACACAGTGTCAACCAGCTTCATAAAGGCCAAGGATACTGAACAAGGAAATTTAACTTTGTGTTTCCTCTTTAGAACAGCTGCAGAAGGATGGTATTACTGTTAATGCAGCAGATTTTCTGATTGGGAAAAAACACACTGAGAGTGTGTTTGACTAAAAACAAACAAATAAACCTTCTACTGGAGCCAAATTTGTTTAAATTTCATGAGTTTTTCATATTTGCAAAGTACCTGAAGCCCATTTCACCAATAGGTAGAAGAGGCCTGAGTGGATTTCCTGAATTAATGCACAGCAGAACCTGGTAAACAGCTTGAAAATACAGAAGATTAGAATGATTTAGTCCTCATATTTCCTTTACCACGGTAAAATCTGCTGTGGATAGTTATTCACCACAGTTATAGACCACAGTTAGAAGGACTGTTCAAGCAATGTTCAGACGAAAACCTAGGAAAGAATTTAGGGCACTCTGCAAAATGTAACACGGATGCCTTGAGAAATCTGACTCAATAGAGGGTATTAGGAGACATTGGAAGCACCTGGATTTATCTCCAATGTAGATCTTCTGATATCCACAGGATCACTAGCAGGAACAAATGTGGGAGATTATTGTAGCTGTATGTGATAAAAACAAACCATATCAGTACTGAATATCTCAAAACATTGAAAATAGGCTTAATACCACCTGTGCAATGGCTGGAAGTCTGTTGATGATATTTTCCTACCCACTTTACTCTCTGAAAATTAGGAATAGCAGGCCTGAATCAATATGATAAGACATTTATTTTGAGCACATAGAATTTTGTGTTGGATAGCTGAAAATCCTGCAGGTTGAGGAGTAAAAATTCCAGGGATGCTAATAATATTCTTAGGAAGTAAGTAAAAAGTAGGATTTATGGGTTTAGCTGGTTTTTAAAATGGAATTTGCTGATCTCCTGATTTCTGTTTGTCTTACTAACTCTCCTCACTTTTTCATCTTTATGTATGTTATTTATTAATGCTCACAGGCGTAGAAGTGTATTTGCTTTCCTAACTCTGCTACCCTCATGCCTTTGGACTGATTATCTTTTGGCATTTTATGTTAATCCTTGGTAAGTGATTTACTTGTTTTTCCATATGCAATGTGTAAACTGTGAATTTCTATGACATGAAAAGTGTGTGGTACCTCTGTTCTTGAATGGGTCAAAGCTTTTGAAGATACAATTTTCTTGTGCTGGAACATGGACTGGCAAGGATGTGGGTATCAAAGTATTTGCTACCCTGCTTCATCTGGTTTGTCTGTTTATGCTCCATACCCATTTTGGCATTAAAAAGCTAATCTTACTGTGGTCATCATATCCATGTCATTGCTGTCTTTGCAATTTTTCTGCTTCATTCTAAGTCCTGGCTCCTTCTGTCCTGATTATTTACATGTTCATTGCCTGGCACTGACTGCTGCTGCTGCTGTTCTATTACTAAAATTGCTTAATTGTGCCCCACCTGTTTGGTGTGTGATGTCAAACACATTTGTTTTTCAAAGGTGCTCTTAATGCTCTCCTGACGTCAGTGGAAGTTTTGCTTTTGAAAAAAACCAGTTCACTGAGAATGGGTACAACTAGGAGTCCCAAAGAGTGAAAATAGGGTCACTGTGTGCACATCTCATTGTGTGTGTGCATATTTAATATTTTAGTCTGTAAATAATTTATAAGGATTTAGTAAAGACCTGATTGTTTTCTTGAAAATACCTAACAAAGCCACTTTACTACTAGAACGAGAATTGTTTTACAAACCACTTAACCAATAATTATAATTGACTAAGACCCAAAAATGCCTAATTCATATAAAGAAATTTAAGTTCCTGATGGTCTTGGGTCCAAGTTTTAGGGTTTTACAAGAAAGGTGGTACTGAGGTTAAGATTATAATTCCCAAGCGTTTTCCCTGGTGTTACCATGAGGCACCAAAGCCCTGGCAGGCAGACATCAACATCTTCAGCATGGGGATTTTTAAGCCTGGTTTTCCTTGAGTTCCAGTGTGTCTGTAGAAAAACCCATCCAAATTTGCAGTGGGCCTAGAAATGAGGGTGTTTCTGTAAGCAGAGAAAGGTCCATTTCTTATGTCAGGAAAACAAAAGGGTGTCCCCCACACACCCCACTGAGGAGCACGTGGGGTCTTCCCCACCTCTCCAAGGTTGATGTTAAATTGGCTTGGGACTTGTCTGGTGAAAACTCAGCTAACTCTTGAGCTGCACAGAGGTGGAGGGTCAGGCAAGCAGGTGATTGTTTTGGAGGTCACACTGAGCTCTCTTAGCTGGTCAAGGAGCCCAAAGTGGCCACTGTCAACAGCACTGCTGCAAAAATATTGTCATCCTTTGTCCCTCTGCCTTTTTTCTTTTATTATGCATTAACTCACCTTTCCGGATGAGTATCTTTCTTCAGAGGTTTCCCCTTCAATCAATCCACCTGTTTTAGTCTAGATGATTAAGTTTACAGGAGCTGAAGTGGAATGAGATGAGATTAATCCCTCTCGTTGTATTTTAATCTGTAGAGTAAATGGAATAACAGATGAAACACCAGCTGATGTTTCAAATGCTTTTGTTTTGCACGCAAGTTGGTTTCAAATATTTATGAACATTCAGGAAACAATTGCAATGCTAAGAAACAAAGGCCTCTTGAGACTATCAAAGCACACAAAATTCTTGCTGAGAAATGTGTGCCAATCATTTGTTTTATTGCCTCTTGAAGTGTTCCTTGGAGAAGCGTTCTTAGAAGCATTCCCATCATAAAGATAATTTAGGTATTTTTTTTCTTTTCAAATTAATTCTTATGTGCCTGACATTAAAAGGTTTACCATAGTCACAGGGGATAGAGGTGTGTTGAATAATTTAGTGGAATTAACTTTAAAACTTCACTGGAAAAGAAATCTTTGAAGATGGAAAATAAATACTACTCGTTTAGGTGTACAGTACATAGGAATGTACAGATAACATGATAGGCTGAAAAGGTTTGTAGTATTTAATCTCCACATTAATGTGAAGCTGGTATTGTCATAGCTCTTGTGAATTAGCAGGCAAAGCTCCTCATCTAAATGCAAATGTACTTTGATAAAATAATAAAATTACTACAGGTTGTGGCTGCTCCAGAAACCGAGTATTTTGTAAAATTTAATTTTGGAAAGTAGTCCTTTATTGTTTCTTAATGTAACCTCTAAACTTAACAAGGTAGAAAAATAAAAATACTCTCCTTTTTAATATTTCTTTCTGTATATTTTCATTATTTAGAATTTAAAAGTCTTCTCCTTTAAATTACTAATTGAAGTGATGAACCAAGTGATCTAGACATAATTGTCATATCACCATGAAATTAAAAATAGCATCATTATAATGTGAAAAATTAAGAGATATTGTTTAATGCCCAGGAATTAAAACTTCCTTCTGAGTAAGCAAGAATCTATTTGAGCTCTGTGGCTGATGGAACAGAGGAGATCAGTATGTTCAGACCTCTAACCAAATTATTCCAGGGTGCTTGCTTTGTGTATTTAATCTTATTGTTGCTTAACTTCTTTGTGGCAACAACAAAACGAACACACACCGCCCTCCAAAAAACCACCTGGTGGTGGTTGGTGTAGGGCAGTTCTTAAAATCACCCGGTGGTGGTTGGTGTAGGGCAGTTCTCAAACCCACCCGGTGGTGGTTGGTGTAGGGCAGTTCCTAAGTCCAGTCCTTTGGGTTTTACTGCTTCACACACTCAGAAACCTGCTCACAACTGTTGCTAGTGAATTGCATCGCTCATAAATCATTGTTTTACATGACTGGCACGATTATCTCCAGCTGTTAAAAGTCAGTTAAATTATCTAGGGTTTAGGCTGGAGTCCTGCTGAGGTCAGTAGGATATTTTGCCATTGTCTTCATTTATCATCATAAGCAGGTTATGGGACAGGCCCTTTGTTTTTCCTTCACTTTTTCTTGAATTTGCAATGGGTGGTCTTGTCCCTTTACCCAACAGATGCTTCTCATTCCCAGTTGCTCTCCAGTGTTGATATCCACTTTCCAAGCTCAGCTGGGACTCAGCCCCAGCCCACCCAAAGCCAATGGATCAGGATTTATAGGGGACCCATGGCTTTTTCTGGGCAGAGATTTTCCTTTCCAGTGGCAGGTCATTCTCAGAGCCACAGAATGGGATATGCATCCCGCTGGAGTCAACAGAAATGTTGCTATCAGCTTAAAATTGTCCAAGTTATTATCACCAATCTCCTCCTGACTATGATGAACAAATATTCGTTCTTAAATCAGTACTGTCTTTGAATAAAGGTTGTACAACTCTTTAATGAATGAAAAACACTTCCTTTTTTATTTTTTTACAGGAGTAAAAATGGATTAAAGAAGAGAAAGCTGACCAAGTATGTAACTTCTTTGATATTTAAAGGAATAAGTGTTAGACTAAATTGGCATTATGGACTTCATGGCATAGTGGTATTTCAGTTACAAATATAGCAAACTTCTTGACAGACTTATCCCAAGAGAGATACCCGAAAGCAGAAAACAAACAATAATTGGACAAAAGCAATTCTGCTCAACAGATTGTAGCAAAAACATACAAAATCAGTCATCAGGGAAAAGATCAATTATCCAACTTAGCGATTTCGACAGAGCTTATCCTTAGTTAAAAATTGCAAATGGTGAAAAAACTGGGCTGCATTTGTTTGTAGTGATATTTCCCTGTTGACATGGGGCTCTCATTACAGTTGTTGCTCGAACATTAGATCATTAATGCTAGTGGGTAAACAGGAGTAATTAAGTGGTGATAAGACAGGTTCCTTTGGGCATATTGCCTCAAAGTAAATGAGAAGATTACTGTGTACATGCTTCAGTAGCTTGTAAATGAGAGTATGATAATTAGGTGAGGGAAGCTGTTTACCTGTGTTTCGTTACTCAGAGTGGCAGACTCATTATTTCTGCGTTATGTTCAGGGGCTGTGCCTGCCTGACAGATAGATCTCACCTGGCAAAAAAAGTGTGGAAAAATGGCAGTCACTAAATCAAGGCCAATTCCTACCTACTGAAGCTCTCCATGGTTTTGTACAGTTATATGCCACCTTTTTTTAGCCACCATCTCTCTGGAAAGAGAGTTTGACTTGTAATTGCAAATGTGTATAGTTCTCAAAGCCAGCAGAGAAAGAAGTCAGGGCGGTGGCATCCAAAATGTAATACACCCACCATTTGGGGGCCCTGAACCACAAGGTTTGTCATTATTTCTTTCTAATGTTAACATCTATAAATAGACATTTATGACTTGAGAGTATTCTGGGTGAAAGAAATGAAAGGTACTACAAAAATCTGATATTTTTTTTTAACTAATTTCTCTGCATTTTTCTTTTGAAGCCCTGTCCAGTTGGACGATTTTGATGGATACATCAAGGATATGGCCAAAGATTCGGATTATAAATTTTCTCTGCAATTTGAGGTAAATCTCTGAGGATTCTGCCCTCTGCTACCTGCCATGCCCAGATCAGATTTTCAAGATGTTAAGGCTGCATGGCATGCTCTGTGTTGGTTGATCTGTGGTGTTACTGGGTGGGCCAACTTCCCTTCCTCTTCTGCAGAATTTAGAAGTGGAGCTGGGTGTTGTTAAATCCTGCATTTAGTAAACTGATTGGAATGGCTTGTCACATTCAATTTGAGTTAACTGTCAGAAAAACACACTTGCTTTAAGTTTGGGACATGCTGGCAACCTGGGATTGAATTTGGGATTTTAATGGCTTTATTTTATATATTTAATGTCCTTAATGTGAGAGGAAGCACTGAAATCAGGAAGTAGCACCAGAAATCTCTGTAAGAGCAAGGAGATTTCTCTAAGAGAAATTCAAGTGCATTCTGTTAATTACCTAAAATTTAAAGTCCGTTTAGTGGTATAACACTAAACCCCATCTCTATCCTGGGGCTTTTTCCCAAAGATTTAAACATGGAAAGGCAGTGGGGAGGACTCTCAGGATGTTTCCATGATCCCTTCCTGACAGCAAATTCCCCTGATGCACCATATATTGCGTGTAACTGCTGAGGATGATGACTAGAAAGATCTTCCAAGCATTTCCCCAAGACTGAAAGCCACTTGAAGGAGCCCCTTTAAGGGGAGCAGAGATGACCACCACAGGAATAACTTAGCAAGCCCCTGGTTTGGCAGTGTTTGGGCTGAGTGTAGATAGAGAGGAGCAATTCTGAGTCACAGCTGGGATGGAACAGTGTGTTGGCAACATCAGGAGGAGAAATCCTGATGTTGCTCATTGCTGCTCTCCAGCTGCTTGGAGCCCAACTCAGAGATGTCAAATAAAGAAAATCAGCGTCATCCGGCTGCCAGTTTGTGATTTACGAGCGTTTTCTGTCTGCTGCCTGCCACAAATAATCACAAAGAATTATTCTCTGGGTGTTTTTGAGGCTGACCTCGGCGTTTTCCTTTCTGTCATCTCAGGAGCTAAAACTGATTGGGCTGGACATACCCCACTTTGCTGCTGATCTCCCCATGAATCGCTGCAAAAATCGCTACACAAATATCCTGCCATGTGAGTCCAAAATCCTGCTAGATCCTGCTAAAATCCCTAGAGAGGGAAAGAAGAGTTTTAATAAGAAAATTGGAGAATCTGGAGATTTTCTGAGAGGGAAAAAAGTCTGTTCTACAATCCTGCTCTTAGAGAGAACCAAGCAAGGGATGTTTTTTGTTAGCTTTGAATAGATGTAGCTTCCTGGAAATGTTTATCCTGGCAGGAGTTTGGAGGTGAGAAACACAAGGTCTTTCACGCTGCTGAGTAGTGTTACTGTGTTTCTCTTACAATTTTCATGAAACCTAAGGGAGCCCAAAGGGACAGCACTTGGAGGGGGTGTTTGCAGAACACTGATGATGGTCTGTCCATGCAGCGTTTGCTGAAGCAAACATTGCTCTCTTAGCCAACGTGAGAATTTTCTATTTTTTAATAGATCATTTTTGGCCATTCCTATAGGACTAATTCAAATTTTGCCTAGCTGGAGATGAGTGGTATATTTGAGAGGCGATTTTTTTCTAATTTCTTTTTCCTTTTACAGATGATTTCAGTCGTGTCAGGTTAGTCTCAATGAATGAAGAAGAGGGATCTGACTACATTAATGCCAACTACATCCCTGTGAGTACAGAGGTCTGGTCAGTGTGCACTTCAGTGTCCTGCACACCAGGCACAGCTGGGCCCTTGAAAACAGCACAATATTTCCTGGAAGCTCAGTCATGTTCTCAGCATCTCCTTCAGCGTCCAAATATTTTGTCTACAGGAAACAGCCACCAAAAAAAAAAGAAAGAAAAAAAATTTAAAAAGGGGTGGAGGGGGAAGGTTTTTTTGGCAAATTTTGCTCCAGCAGCTGTGAATCTTTGTGAAACTTTGATTGGACTGGTAGGGAAATGAGCAGGAAATGCTAAAATGATTCAGTGGCCTTTTAAGATAGCGAGGTAAAACATAAATGTTCAGATGAGAAATCTGAATTCTCAAATGAGAAATTTTTCTATATTTCTGCTGCACGTGGGGAAAAACAGGGCTAAGCCAGACACTCCAAATGCACAAAATGCACACAGCCCAGATGGTGCGTGGAGAGAACTTCTGCTTTCTGCCTCCTCCCTGGTGCTTCCCCTGTGCCTCCCTCCACCTGGCAGAGAGCAGCCACTCACCCAGGGTAGCACCCACGGCTTCAGGATAATTAAAGTGTACACAGAGCTGTAGGCAAATATTTTGACACTGGGGGTTGGCTGAAAGCTCATCAGCTCTCTCCTCTCTCCCCTGAGCTCATGCAGTCACTTAGGCTTGTCCCTGTGGTGCCTTGAGAGGCTCCCTGGAACAGGGGCCAGGCAGAGTTAAAGGAATCAAGTAGGTATTTATTCAAAGGCCTTCAAAGGATACACCTTGGGCAGTACAAGAGCCTGGGTGAGGTAACACCAAGATGGACCCTGAGTCACGAGTTTTCACACTTTTATAAGTTTTGGTCCATATTGGGGTTAATTGTCCAATTACAGCTTTGGGTTATAAAGTCCCATCCTCCCAGTTTGCTCTCCTCAATTCCCTGTTGTTTGCACTTTTTGGGCCTGAAGCTGCAAAGGAGTCCTTGGCTCTGGGGCTGGAAAAGGATTGTTTTGTCTGACTGAGCTGTGAGGAGAACTTGCTAACACTTAATATGAAGTTCAGAGTTATATAGCAGTGCAGTACAGAATCTGGCAAACATGAGAGCTAAAACTTAAGGCATCACCTGCCACTGCCACAAGGGTTTGCCCCTCTGGAGCCTCTGTGCTGTGGCTCAGTGGGGGCTGGAGAGCAATATCCCCTGGGCTGCTCTGCCTGGAGAGGAGACAGGGCACCACTGCAGCCCTTGAGGAAGAGACCTTTCACTCGGGGACCACAGACAAATGAGCATTTTTGCAATCTTGCTGTAGATAGAGCTGACCCTGGCTGTGCTGAGTCAGCGTTATGGAGAAAGGAGGAGCCCTTGGGTGAGTCAGTGGAGCCACTTCCCTGTCACTGTGGCATTGCCCAAGTGTGCAGTGTTGAGCCAAGTGTCTGTGCTTGGCTGCTCTGTGTCCAGAGCATGAACCTGAGCACTCACACTGCAAGGGCCTGAGCTCGCAGAGAATCAGGAAAGAAAAACGTCCCAGGATTCACAGCTCAGGAAACTTCTGTCACACGGGGTTGTGGAGGACAGGATCTGAAGCAGCAGTCCCTTTCAGTTGTTCAGTTCTGCTTTGCATCTCTTTAGTTCTGCTTATAGCACAGTGCTGAGCATGGAAACTGGGATAGACACGTGTTGTTAATGCTGTTTTTTCTGACAATCAGTTCTCCGCTGAGTCCCTGCCTCCAAACACAGAAACCAGGGGTGATCCATCCCTCTGCTACCAGGGATTTGTCACTTAGGTCAGACACACCCCACGCTGACCAGGCAGCAAATTCTCTGTGGTGCAAAAACTGGGATTGAGCTGGTTTGCAGAGGTAACTGGAGGTAGCCACTTGTGGAAAATGCTCCCAAATCACAAATAATTTTATGATCCACATACAGTGGCGGCACAGGAATTGCCCAGTTTGCACAGGATCATGCTGTGTGTTGGATGTATTTTTTTCTCTTATTAAGAATATAAATTAACTTTCCAAACCAAATTTTAATGATACAATCTCAGCAAATATGGTTATAGCAGATGCCAAAAGGGTAATTCGATGGTTTTTTATTATAGTCTTAATAACAGTCTCTTTTTTTGGAGAGGAGAAAGGAGTCGTTCCAACTAAAATCGTGTTGATAGGCATAGAAAAGGGAATACATGCATATAAAGCATCTTAGCATCTGTTAAGAGCATTGACTCAGCATCTTCTCTATTATTTTAAGCAGAATTCTAATTAACATTTTATTAATTTAAGGCCTTATGACATAAACACATGCATATAATCCTGTTCCATTGACACCAGTGACTGAAAATCACCACAGGCACTGCTTGGGATGAGTAGACTGGGGATCTGTAACTGGTTTTATGCCTATAGCTAAACAAACCTTAAATTATGTAATCTGGAAGGAGCTGTAACTTTCTTTTGGGGTTCTAATTACTTGCTTTTTTAGTGTTGCCTTTTCTGCCCTCTGGGCAAATGATTTGTGTGGTAGCAGCTTCATCTTCTTCATTTTAGATTGCTTATGATTTGGGAGCATCAAAATCTAGCAAAAGTTGTCATCACAAAATAAATACAAAAAAATATATTTCTTTATATCAGAAATCACTTTTAGAAATACAAATTTAACTTAAGCAAGCTAAAAAAAATATGAAAAAATACACTTTCTGAAGCAGTAACCATGTTGGTAACCAAGACCTATCTCTAACCCTGTCTTTTAGGGTTATAATTCACCCCAGGAATACATTGCAACCCAAGGACCACTGCCAGAAACTAGGAACGATTTTTGGAAGATGGTTCTCCAGCAAAAATCACAAATTATTGTTATGCTCACTCAGTGCAATGAGAAAAGACGGGTATGTAACAAAACCTTGTGTGTGGTGTGGAAAAAACCACTCTGAAAAGACCTCTTTTATGCTGAGTGAATGTCCTTACATGGTTTCTGATCACAAGGCAGCATCACAACCAGCCCTGGAATGGCATCTACCTGCTCATTTCAGCACCTTCTTTGACATTCCCTGATGTTCCCTGACCTCCTTTGACCTTTCTTGACCTTCTTGGACCTTCCCTGACTTGCTGCACCTGCTTTGAGTTTTCCTGACCTTCTTCAACTTTCTCTGACGTTCTCTGACCTTCTCTGACCTTCTTTGACCTTTTATAACTTCCCCTGACCTTCTTTGACCCCTTTTTACATTTTCTGACCTTCCTTTATCTTCTTTGACCTCTTTGGCATTTCCTGAACTTCTTCTACATGCTTTGACTTTCCCCAACTGTCTTCAACCTTCCATGATTTTCCTTGACCTTCCCTGACCTTCCCTGACCTCCTTTGATGTTGACTTTCCCTGACTTTCTTTAACCTTCCTCAACTCTCTTTGAACTTCTTTGATGATCCCTGACCTTCTTTGACCTTTTCTGCCCTTTTACCTCCCCTGACCTTATTTTGAAGCCTCTCCTCTTACATGAGGGCTGACTGAGAGAGCTGGGACTCTTCATCCTGGAAAAGAGGAGGCTCCAGGGGTCTTGTCCCTGTGTACAAATACCTGATTGGGAGGGAATGGAGACAAGGGACTCCTTTAGTGGTGACTTGCCCAGTGACAGATCAAGAGGTGATGTGCACAAATTAAAAAAAAAAAAACACATTAGATTCCTTCTGAAGTCAGGAAATGCTTATTTACTGTGAGGGGGACTGAGCACTGGGACAGGTTGCGCAGAGCTTGTGGAGTCTCTGTCCTTGGAGATGTTCCAAAGTCACCTGGACATGGTCTAGAGCTGGCTCTAAGTGACAGTGCTTGAGAGAGGAGGGACTTGAACAGGATGACCTCCAGGGGTCCCTTCCAGCCTCAGGCCTTCTGTGATTCTACACTTTTAAGTTTAAATAATTGCAGAATACAAGTTCTATCTTTACATTTCCCCTTGATATTGTCATAGAAATATTTGGAGTATAATTTGGGAGGGGTTTATACGGACATTCTCTTTCCCAGTGTTTTGCTCCATTTAGACCTGTTATATCAGGAAGAATAACAGAAGGCACTTTTTTCTATTCTTCACTGTACTAAAGCTGCCCTTCTGAAAACTGATACATAGCTGATGGCCACAATTAAGTGGGCATGGTCAGACTGGAAGTCATAGCAGGATAAATTCCCTTTTATTGCAGCAGCAAGTGGACAGTGGTGTGGTTCCTAAACCTGGTGTCCTTTTGCACGTGCTTCTTTCTATACATGTATCTTTATACAAATACAAACATGCTTGGATTTCCCTCTGTTTCAGGTGAAATGTGACCACTACTGGCCTTTCACAGAAGATCCTGTTGCATATGGGGATATCACAGTGGAGATGCTGAGCGAGGAGGAGCACACGGACTGGGTGTATCGCAGCTTCCGCATCAGCTACGTGAGTGAAGCGCCTCGCCAAAGGAGTGGGAGTGATTTCCTGTGGGAAATGGATTTGGAGAGAATTCTCAAGGCCTGACAGAAGGCTCACAAAGCATGCATCTGTATGCAAACCTTGAGATAGAAAAAATGCTGACTTAGAAATGCCATGGAATAGGACAGACTTTGTTGAGAGAGAAATGGAATTAGAAACAAGTTTCAAATGATGGCCTTGCAAATAGGACTGGACACTTTGGAGAAATAGAACTATGAAAGATGCATTGTAGCAGGACCCACGAGAGGTAATTTTAGATGATTTAAGGCATTTACAGCATTGTGTGGCAAAAGCTGATAGGCCAAGAAATGCTTCTAAATGCATTGTAATTAGGAAATAGTTGGCTTCTGATTGTGATGGTGTGAATTGTAACATCTGTACTGTCTCACCTTTTACATGAGACTTGTTGCTTAGAAAGGCTGACCTGGAACAGAGACTGGACAGAGCTAGAGAATAAAGTAGATATTTATTAAAAGGACAAGAGTCTGACCAGGGCTGCACCCCAGGGGGACCCAAAATGGCCATAAAATGGCACCCGGGTCACGAGGTTTTACGTTTTTATAAGTTTTGGTCCATTTGCATATTGGGGTCTAATTGTCCAATTACAGCTGCAGGTTGTGAGGTCTCATCTTTCTTGTTCCTCCCTTCAGTCCACTGTTGTTTGTGCTTTTGGGCCTGAGAGTTGTCCTTGGTCTCCAACGGGAAAAGATTTGTTTTGTCTCCCTGCTCTGTGAAGAGAGCTCACTAGCACTTAATATGAGACTTAGAACTACACACTTAGGCAGTACAGAATCTGAAAATATGGAAGCTAAAACTTAAGGCATCAGACTGACAATGGAATAAAAGTTTTTAAAATGCCTCTCAGTTGCCCCATCTCTAGGTCAGAAAAAGGCCATAATCCAACAATTTCCATCCAGCCTTTTCTTGAACTTTTGTCCATTTCTGGCATTCAGCGGAAAACACCTAAGAGAGAACGATGTCCTTGCCCTCACATCACGCAGGCAAATGATGAAATCACAAAACTTTCCCCTAAAACTATTGTCTCTGAATTTCTCAGCAAAGTGCAAGGCTGAAAGAAAAGTAGTACCAGAGCTCTGAACACTTCTGTGGTACCAATAATTGCTGACAACAAATGTGTGAATTTCTTCTTTTCTATATCTCAGGCACACCTTCTTGCTATAAATTATTCAAAACTTGAAAATACCAATGGAAGAATTGAAAATATTTTTCAAAAGGGCAATTCTGCAATAACCATGTCTACCTCTATAATATTGAGAGTATCTGGTGTCCAAATTAAAGTTCCCCAGACTTTCAGGAGTGGAATTCCTTCCACCTTTGTTTCCTGCATCAGCTCATTGCCAGCACCATCTCATGAAGGAAAGTTTAGGGATATGGAGGAGATGTGGAAAAATCTGTGCACTGGCAATTTACCACTGACCTAGGACCTTATGTGTTGTGTTGAGAATCGTACTTCTTCTAAAGCTAGTAGAATTTTTAGCATTGTAAATGTTTTTTTAAAAATGACCTTTTTTCCTAAATGTTTCCTCTGGTAATGATTTTTTCTTCCCTTTTTTTTTTCTTAAAAAAAAAAAAACTTGAAAAGAAAATCTCTTAAGAGTCCAGGCTTGACTGTTTGTCAGCAGTGTTGTTCTTTATCTGTGGCAAAATGAGGAGAGGGAATGGAATAAAAAGAGGAAAAAAGCCCAGAGCTGAAAAATACAACAGTTCTTGATTTAAAAAAAAAATAAGATGGAACTACCAAAGGGACAAAAGCAAAAAGCAAATCCCAAACCCAGAAACAGGAAGTTCATACTGTTTGGATAATGATGGCCTGATATCCCCCCCACTTTGTAATCAAATAGCATGTTTGTTCTTTACCAATTTTTTGGTCGGCTTCAGTCTTTTAGGCTGTATGTGGGGAAAAAATGACAAAATGACAAAAAAAGCCCTCAGTGTGGCTGAGTGTGATGACACTGTGAAAACTCCTGTTCTGCTTCTCCCACCAGGCTGATGAGGTGCAGGATGTGATGCATTTTAACTACACTGCCTGGCCAGACCACGGTGTCCCCACCACCAACGCTGCCGAGAGCATCCTCCAGTTTGTACAGATGGTCAGGCAGAAATCAGCAAAGACTAAAGGCCCCATGGTCATACACTGCAGGTAAATGCTTCAGGGAAAAGGTGACAGAACAAGGTGTCACATTAAATAGGCTGGGAAAGCACGAGAAGGAGAGATTTGGGGGTTCTGCTCACCTGTTGGCTGAAGATGGTTCTCTCTGGTGTTATGGTGTTATGCAGCTCTCCCCTGTAACCTCATGGGGAAACTCATAGAGGATGTTGTTCCGTGAGTCTTAGTACCAAAAAAAGTGCTCAATAAACCAGGGGAGAGATTTATATACAATATTATGAAATCAAACCCTGTGTTTACTGCTTAATTGTTCTGAGAAGGAACAGAGCAAGTATCAGAGAGCTGGGCAATAGCTGTATTTTTTTCAGTGAGAGTTCTTCTAGCAGCAAGGAAGGATATTTTCAGATAGGATTTTTAGACTATAACAGTGCATCTTAGACCACACAGATTAAAAGTAACAATGCTACGAAATTAGTGGGGAGGGGGCAAAGAAAGAACGTATCTATCCACTCCTGCAGCAATGGTTCTCAGGCTTTAAAGAAGGCACAGAATTAATTTATCCATTAATCTGTCCCATTAACATCTCAGAAGTTTCGTTGTATTCATCGTATTTGAGAAATTAACACAACAAAAGCCAAAACAGAGACCTGTTTTGTGACCATTATGTTGAACCGTGTTGAGATGAACTGTTAAAACATTATTGCAAACAATTTCAAAGCTTTTCAGAAAAGGTATGACAAAACAGAAGGAAGCACTTTTGCTAAGAGTCACACCCTTAGTAGTAGGTAAGGTGTTGGGATGCTGTGTGAAGCTCTGTAGAACCTCTAAGGTCACACTCAGTGAAATCTGGCTTAAACATCACATGAGAAATTGCAATGCAAAGAGTTGTCCACACATGAGAATCTCTAAAAGAAAGCTGTGTGTATTTTCTTCTAGTTGCTAAGCTTCCCTTTGGGGAAAACGAAGATGTTCAGCTGAGTGGTAGCTATTTCTGTCTCAGGCTCCTAAGGCAGAAGTCCTGGAGTGCAGACTCTTCTGGATGGTTTGTCCTTTGAGGACAAACTGCAGTGGTGCCAAGAGCTTTGCAGTGTGGAGAGCTGTGGAGCTGAGTCCTGCAGCTGTGACCCCCCTGTCTCTGGGCATCCATTGCTCCTGAGCAGGTCTCTGCAGCTCTGCCTCCAGCCCCTGGACTTACAGGGGTCCCTTGAAGTCTGTGAGGGGAGCAGTGCCAGCAGGAGGAGCAGAGAGCCAAGGGTGGGTGAGGGTGTGTGTGCACATTCTGTGTGTGAGTGCATCCACCCTGCCCAACCGACGGACAGGAAATCCCCCAGCCCCACCAGCCTGCCTGACCTCAGGTTAGTTCTGTCTGATTGCTAAGGCTGCAGGACTCCTGCCTTTTGCAGTGCCACTGATGTTGCTGTGTGAGCCCTGCAGAAGAGCCTGCAATGAGGTGCATGTGTGTGTGTGTGTTGCAGTGCTGGCGTGGGAAGGACGGGAACGTTCATCGCCCTGGACCGGCTCCTGCAGCACATCCGCGACCACGAGTTCGTGGATATTTTGGGCCTGGTGTCGGACATGAGGTCCTACAGAATGTCCATGGTGCAGACAGAGGTAAGATCTGTCCTCTTCAGCACCGTGGCAGCGTTGTTGTGCCTGTTTTCACCCCTCTTCAGCGTGCTCATCTCTCATGACTGTTGTTCCCCCTGAGCACTTGACAAAATCACTGTCAATCAATATAATCACATTTTCATCTTCATTGTGATATTGTCACATTATTGATCTGCTGCACAGATGGGTTTGATGATATATCTGCAACTCACTGTCTGCCAGAGGAAATGAGTCGTTCTCACCTTGTGTGAAATGAACATGCAAACAATGCATTAGAAAAGATTAACATATGAAATTTTCAAACCACACTGTAAAGAGATGGGCTTGCTGAGGGGATTAATGGCTCATGAAATGATATCAGTGTCGGGCAGCCTTGTTCAGGTACCATGTTGATATCATCCAGCCAAGCGTTGGAGCTCATTACACAATGGGATTTCAAACAAGCAAAACAGACAAAAGGATTGTGAGTCTGCCAGACACCCTCCTTGCCCCTCTCCCTACACAAATATTTACTGGGTAGTTATTTTTCTGGTTTTAACACAAACTGATATAGACAATATATACTGGTGGAGGAGGGGAAATCACAAACTCTTTCTTCAAAGCAGAGGATTTTATGCATCTAAATCTTCCCAGTTCCCCTGGTAATGAGGGAAAGATTTCATATTTCATGCCTGTTGTACTTTTCCTTGCTTAGACACACAGTATAAGTGGGAAACCTCCACGCAGTTGGAAGTGCCACCATCACTGTTTTCAGGCTAGGTTGTTTGTTGCCAAAGTTTGTTCAATTGAGAGCAAAGCAAAAAACTAGTAGCAAGGAGAGAGGAGGAATAAAACCTGCAGTGCCAACAACTAGCACCTGGAAATGAAAAAAAAGGCATTTTCATTTTCAGTCCATTCTGGATCATTCCTATCAAACTGCAGATTTTCGTCACAATTCGCTGCATTAATCCAATCCTTATGTAAACACCAGAGGAAAAAAATCCTGATGGTTGATTGATTGCAGCTGCAACTGCTACCACTCCAGAGGTGATGTGGGTTTTTGTAGAGTTGTTTGGTTTTTTTTTATAATATTCCATTTTTTTCCTGTAGAACCTCACTGCCTGCCTGGGGCTGATGTTAAGGGCAGTTACTGAGCTCCTGCTGCTACAGGCAGTGGCCAAGTGACACTGACACTCAGTCACAGAGGCCACCAAACAGTTTTTCCTTACAAAATCTGAAACCACAGCTCACCTGAGTTCACATTGTCTTGTACGCTGGAAACTTGGCAGTGTCTCAATGAGCAGTTTAAAAAAACAAATGGCACAGGCCCAAAAAGGGGTTTAAATGGGGAATATCCTGAATTGAAACCAGTCTCTCCAAATTAACTATCCTGTGAACAAAATTGGGGTTTTCTTTTTATTGATAAAGAAATCAAACACTAAGGAATGTGAAACTCATTAAAATATTTCAGGTGCATATGTGGCATGGGTGCAATTTGTTGCACATAAAACATTCAGATGCCTTTTTTGGAATTTATTTATTTTTAGGCAATGTAAAGTAGACCTACTTTAACTCAGATTCAACTCTTCTGTCATCATTCAGGTTATTAACAAGTGATTATGGTGTCAGATGGGTATTTCATTCTTCCCCTTCTGCTATCTGTAACAATTGTGGGCTGTTATTTTGGGAGCTGATAACTCCTTGTGCCTTGTGAGGGGCTGAGATGGGAGACACAGAGCTGTGCAGGCTGTTACTATGAACTATCAAACTCTTTCACTGGCTGGGTTTTTGCCATGCTTTCTGAGGAGCAAAAAAATGCCCATTGATTTGGTTTTTTCTTCTAGGAGCAGTACATTTTCATTCACCAGTGCGTGCAGCTGATGTGGCAAAAGAAGAAGCAGCAGTTCTGCATCAGTGATGTCATATATGAGAACGTCAGCAAGTCCTAGTTCAGAGGCACAGGTGGTAAGTCAGGCAAGCCTGGCCCTGAGCCATGCCCACAGCCCCACATCCCTGTGCCAGAAGCTTTGCTGGCAGGTTGGGGCTTTTCTTATTCCTCTTCTCTGTCCACATGGAGGGTGAGGGAAAAAACCATCTAGCCTCGCAGTAAATAACCTACTACCCTTTCCATGGGGAAATATGGGCTCACTCATGTTTAAAGAGAATCTGAACTCCTGATGAGCCATCTAAGCATGCCCTGCCACCTGTCCTAACATGCCTTGCAAAGCTTAAAGGGAGAGAGAATTTCAGTATCCTCAGTCATTCTCAAAAAGAATTTTGCCTGGTTACCAAGGCTAGCAGAGGCTTGGGGATGCTGTCCTGGAGGGTGAGTTGGTTACCAAAAAGCTCTGACATGAAACAGTGGGAAGTTTTCTCCTCAATCTAAAATCACAGAACCAGAGAACCAGCAGGCTCTCAAACTGGTACCACCAGCAGCAGAAGTGAAGGCTGGGTGTTACTTTCCCTCTGACCTCCATGCCTGAGCAAAACAAGTGGCTGTGACCATGAGGTTTGCTGGTGGGACAAGCTGTGGGGACACGTGCCACTGCTCTTTAAGCTCCTAAGCTTTGCTTCATTAGGTGGCAGCAATAACCCAGCCATAACCTTAGCAGTCCCTTTTGGGTGGAGCAGGAAGCTGCAGACTTTGACACAAACTGCTGTTCAAGCAGCTGGTGGAGAGCTGGGCTGAGGGCAGCACCTCCAGTGCTGTGTCAGCAGGCAATTCCGTGTCTGCTGTGTGCCTTTATTAACCCCTGTGTGCATCTTCCCCCTGCCTGTACAGGACCCCCAGTTTGCCTCCTGTCCCTCATGTTTAGGCAGGTTACTGTCTAATCTGAGCCCCAGCAGCCAGCTGCCTGTACTGCTGAGTGGAGGGTCAGTCAAACAAATGCTGAAAACTGCATTGATTTCCTTTTCTCCTCTCTGAAGCATCCTGTTTGTTCTGTTGCAGGTGAGACCATGAAGCACACCCATCTTCCCTTGCTTCTGATTTTTGTTGTGTTGATGGTGTGAAGGGGCAGGTGTTGTGCCACGGGAGATCACTGCTTTGCAGCGCACGGACAATGAGGGGAAGAAACTTTTACCTTTCTGAAGCACTGGGGAGACAAAGCCTTAACGAGCCTGCGGTGTCTTTTGAACTCTTTCATTTCTGGACATTTTTTTTAAATACTGGACCAAATTCAGCTAAACAACATGAAGGAAAAGACACTATACGTGGAAAAGATAGATTGCTCCAGAGCGCTGGGGGTTTTGTTTGGTACTTTTGGTTGATTTCATTCATAATTTTTTATTTTCCGTGCAGGTTGGGCTTAAGGTTAAAGTAAGTGCAATATTTTTTTAATGGTTGACTGAAGAGCTTTCTTCATGTGTCACTGGTCTGTCCCTAGGAAAGCAGGCATTGTTAGTATCTAATAATACCTCATTAGTGAATAGCGAGGCATGAACATACATGAAGAAACCTGGAGATTGTGGCAGGGGGCTGGGAGGGCGGGGGGGTTGCTGGGGCTGTGGATGTGACTGTTTCCTTACAGCACTGATGTACGTGGGGCCTGGGGGAGCACGAGACCCGAGGAATGGACTGACGAGCAGAAATCCCAGCTGGGAAGCCCGAAGCTGGAACAGGCAGCTGAGACAAGGGCTGGGTTTGGTTCTTGGCTGGGCTGCCACTAATTAAGCAGAGGGATTGCTCCTTTTGCCAACCTTTTTTTTCAGTAATGCTACTGATCAGGCTCTTGTTTTATGTGGATCTAATCACAGGGCAACTGAGTTTCAAGCTGGGATATCTTACCATATATACTATAGCATTTAACTGAGCAGCCTATGGTGCCTATACCCCTCACTCGTTTATTATTTTTAGTAATTATTAACCCTGTGTAAAAAATGTGAAGCTGGTTCAGGTTGGAGGGGGGCCTTGAAAAAAAAGAAAAAAAGAAAAAAAACCACAAAAAGTGCTTTAATAGACATAACTGTTTTTTCCTGAACCAGGAATTTACAATGTTACGAATACAAGGTTTTGGCATGTGAAGGGCTGGTTATCAATTTGTTGCTACAAGGCTGCCAAAGTGTCAGTATGGATTCCTGCAGGGCCTTTGGGGGCAGGGCGGGGGGCTCTTTTATTTTTCGCTGTCTGTTTCAGTTCTAGTCAAAACAATTAGCTATATATAAATATTTCTTTTTTTTGTTCTTTGTATAATTCCGGTACATCATTGTGTATTGTGACATGGATGCTGTCAGAATGGATGTTCCATGGCATTTTTGTAACCTGTTGCTTTGTGTCACCTCATTGGAAGTTAGCAGCAATGGTACTCAATGTAAACAAAGCAGACTTGAACTGGAAGTAAACACACTGGATTGCTTACCTGTGGAGAAGTCACTGTCAGCAAAACACACCTGCACCTGCTTTTTATTTCATTCACCCCGGGTCTGCTGTCACCTGGCAGGGCACCAGGGTGTAGAGCAGGAGCTCAGCTGCTCTCAGGAGCCTGATCATCTCCTTCAGCTGATACTCCTTTTTCTTTTTTCTTCCAAAGTTATTCCACTGGCAGGTAAAGAGGTGCAGCCTTATCTGATAACTGCTGTGCCGTGGTGCTGGTTACAGCAGAAAACTCCCTTCAAACTGCCCCGTGTATGTCATCCTAAACTGCAAAACTGCACAGTCTTAACGTAATTCCCAGATAAAACAGGTCCTTGTGAGGGGCACTGAACAAACAGGACCCCACCTCTGATTACTACATGGGTGTGATATGCATTCCCCTCCCTTCTGTTTCCAGGTATTTAATACTACTTCCACTGTTTGCACTAATCCCAGTCCTAGGGCAGGGATGCTGTTTCTCCAAGCACAAGGTGGGTGCAAAAGGGAACAGCACCCTGTTTCAGGGAGCCAGTGGGTAACAAGAAAGGCCTCAGTGGTGCACATTTCTCCCTCATTTCACTGGTGTGCCTCAGCTGGAGGGCCTGCCATTCCAGTAGGAACAGCCAAGAGTTGTCTGGCCTAAACTGAACAGAAAGCAGAATTATAAATGAGCGCTTGACCACTTAGACCTTGCCTCCATGCTGTTTAAAAAAAAGTATTTCAGACTTCCATTACATGTTTACTCAGAAAATGTGTTCATATTCCTCTAGAGAACTGGCTGGGGGAAAAAAGACAAGCCACAAATGTTCCTTCTCATCTACTGTCTCCTCCCTGCTGCTGGCCATTGCCCATTGAGTCTATACTTATTCTGTATCACAGACCAGAGTAAGTTACTTCTAAATCATTCATTGTGCCCACAAAATGTCAGTGCAAGCCAGCTGTAACAGGAGCTTGGCTGAACGTGACAGGGTACAAAATTGCTGCAGAGATGCCAAAAATCACATTGCTGCAAAGGACACTGCCTGAGCAGCCTGAATTTACTAGACAGTTTTTGAACACGTGTCAAGAAGTATTCCATTTGCACAGTAGCAGGTGTGTGCTTTTCCTTTAACAGCTGCTTAATCACAAAGTCAATCACAATGAAAACTCCATCAGAAGAACAGCTTTTCCTACCCCACACAGTATGCAACACTGTGTAAGTGGACATGTGGGATGGCAATGGAAACCACCTCTGCCAGCATTCAAGACATGAGTACAGCAATAAATGAGTCTGGAAGATGCTGTGGTCCAGAAGATTCAGGCAGAGCCTTTTAGCCTGAATTGACATAATTTCAGCTTCACCTCATCATACACCTTCAGTGTAAGTCCAAAACAACGTTTTGGACTCGTGCTTCATGTTAATATTGTTTCCAGCATCTGTCAAAATAAAACTCTCAAGTCATCACAGCTGGAAAGCTGTCTGAAGCTCCAGGTTGGGTGATAGATTTTTTTGAATTATGATCTTCATGTCCACAGCTCTGCTGACACCACTGATGCTCTGTATTGATCTGCTGCTCTTCCAGCATCTACTGACCCAGATGTCTGTAAAAGCAGCTCTGTGCAGTGAGTGACCATTAACTGAATCAGGGCAGGTTTTCTCCTTGTCTCACGCTGTGAGTGCTGCCATGGAAGCAAAAAATAAGTAAACTTAAGTACATGACTTAGAAGTGGTAAGAAGCTTTTAGAGGCGTGTGTGGAAGCGTGGCCTCTCCCAGCATAACCTGTGCAGTGAGCCCTGACATCCTTGGGTCTTCAGAACTGTTTCCTTCAAACCTCACCAAAAGATTAAGAACAGGTCAGGAAGCCTTACTTGTGCTTTATTTCAGTGTATTTTTTTTGCCCTACACCTAAATTGGATGAATTCTCCCTATCAAATAATCAACATCATCATCTTATGCTCTAAAATGGCCCTTCCCTCCCTCCATTAATCACAGTCACAGCACCTGCCTCTCACTTGTAACTTTTTAAGGGCTTGTGTCAAACTGTCATTTCATTGAGGCAGGCAAAAAGTGTTATTTCAGCCATTTCTTGTGAGAGAATAATGTTGTTAGTGTGCTGTGACAGGTAGAATTATAAGAGGCCTCATAAAATCAGGCCAGCTCTATTAAATTAATAGCTAGCCTGTCATCTCTTCTAAGTGTAGTTAAGCAATTTGTAAGTTCCCATGAAAAACAATCTTGGGATGAAAGGTTCATTAACAACAACAACAATAACCTGTTCTTGGGTTAAAAAATAAATGCATCTGTGTAAACAATCAGATCTGCTCCATGAGAACCCATCAAGGAGAAATGTAAACAACCTGAATCTTAGCATGTACTCACAAATCACCTTCTGCCCAAAACATGGAGTGGTAAGGAAACTACCAGCCAACAGGTGATGCACAAGGTCTGTGAAAACTGTGTAAGTGATGTGAATAAAGAATTGGCTTTTCCTGCATGAAGAAAATGGATTATTACAATATTAGTGCTCTTGACATGGATGGGTGCAGGGTGGGTTGAGCTTTGCTGCTGTGACAGGCACCAGTGAACCCCAGGAATCTTCCAGGAAGGCTCCCTGTCATCTTCTCTTTTAATCTGCAAGTATTACCAAGTAGTAGAAGCACAGACTCATATCCTGATACTCATTTTGGTCTGAAAACTGCTAAGAGTTTGAGTAGTTAGAGGCTGAAGTTGCAACCTAAGCAACTCAAAAACTGATAAAAGATAAAAGCAAGCCAAAGGCACTTATGAGCAAAAAATTGACATAGCTGCAGTAGAAATTTAAAGTCTGTGAAATATTTGAACACAGAACCAATAGATTCATTTATAATTCATTTATACTAATTTATAATGGTGCTTTTATATAAAGGTGGGAGATTGATCTCACAAGTATCCCCTCAAATACTTTTGATACTTCAGAACCAATCCTTAAACTGGGCTGGTTTGGACACCAGACTCCACATAGAAGAAAAACTGTGCTCCTATGAAGGGTAATTTGACCAGAAAGTTGAGTTCCCATTCATAATCATGTTTCCTTTATGCTTGAAATGCAGCTCAGGAAAATCAGTGGTGACACCTGCTTGAACAGGGTCTGGTATTCAAGCTCTAGCTTGCTTCTGTCTGTGACCTGGAAACTCAAAATGCCTTCACTCCCACATTAAAATAAAAATTCTGTGACTTACAGGTTTCCTAATTAGAAAGAATTTACATCTTACAGTTATTCATGGATTCTTTGGTTTGTTCCCTTAAATTATCAGAATTCTGATGTTACAAGAGAAGGTCAGGAACACTGATGGACACACTGAGAGCTCTGCACATTTCAGACCATCATCATCATCATTTTGGATATGATACCTCTACGTTTCAAAACCATTTACTTCTGCACACACCAGTCATGGACATATGCACTTATTTCCCAACCCCACTCAAAACAAAAAAAAACCAAACGTCAAACCACCAATTTTTCATACAGTTCAACGCTTTGGAGCAACCAAAGTTTGTATCAATTCTCACAGATCACAGCTTGTCTGAGCAAAGCCCTGTTTAACATTTGAATTGCTGGATGGTAAGTAAGCTGCTCCACCCATCAATATTGGTTAGAAGTGTTCTTCCTGAATTAAAGGTGAGGTTTCACAGTGGTTTGCTCTCCCCATGGTGTCCCAAGGGAGCAAGCAGCCTGAAGAAGTGGGAAGAAGTGCCTTGCTGATGTTAAAAGGTTTGTTCTTTGAAAGCATTGAGCTGCTGAGGGAACACAGGCTGCTGAAACGCCCTCCCTCCACCCAGGTGAAAAGGCAGATTGATGGCAGCAAAACAGTCAACTGCTCTTATCAAATGTCTAATAAGGCACTGATTTTGGCATTTCAAAAACTGCTTTGTTTCCATCTCAAAGACACATCACAACCTTCTAAAAGATTAATATTGAAAAAATAAGCCTCTCTGCTGAAATCCCAGAGAAAACATTTGGAATGAAACACTGCATTTTACTACTGTTTTCACTTAAACCTCGGAATATTTTGAAGAAAACATTTTATTTTCATTTGGGGAACCCCAAATGAGATCTCCTTTTGATTTCTTACGACTGCCAACAAAATGAAAATGCAAAAACTGCACAGCAGCATAAGGATGAAGCTCCCTGCAGTGCTTTAAACCACCGAGGAAATTCCAGCAAACAGGGAAATATTTGCTCAAGACCATTCAGATTCCACAGACTGTAACACAGAATTAGTTCAGCAAAGGTTAAAGGGTAAATACAACTCAAGGAGTACTTGGTTGTTAATTCATTAGCAGTTTAGAAACTGAAAAAAAGACACCAACCATCCAACCAGCCTCCCAGATGATTCTGCTTCTCCCTTCAGCGTGTGGAAGGGGTTTCCTCTTTTCCCCCCAGGAAGCCTCTGAGCACACTGACCACGTTCAGACTTGTCTGGCACTTTCTAAACACCAGCTACACAGAAACCCAGCCTCAAAAAAAACCAAAAAACCCCAACCAGTCGTGAAGCCACCTCTGTTCTCTCAGAGGTGAGACACATCTCCCTCCCACACCTCAGAGTGCCAACCTTCTCCAAGTCTGGGATGTCCCAGAGCTGATGCCTCTTTCTGGGCAAAAGCAAACCACAGGCTGAATGCTGAAATAAAATCCAGCAGAGAAGATGAATATTGGTTTCCTATTTTGGTAATTATCAGGGGAGTAGAGGTGCAGCTTACCACCACAGTGCTTTTTATGGAATCAGACATCCTTCCCATGAGAAAAGACAGGGACTCCAAGTTTTAAACAGGAGTTTCAAAGACCTTTTAAAAAGGTTCCTCCTCTTGCACTTACAGGTAATGGGATTTCTCACTTCTTGACCCATTTCTGAATAAGGCCACGTTTATGCAGACAGACATAAAGAATATATATTAAATGTAAAAAACATACATGGACACACAACCGACCATACAGAAGTAGTATTTGTGAGGACATTTACAATAAATGGCACTAACACCTTTATTAAGATTTTAATATTTCATTTGTGAAAAATGAATAGATTTCTTTTTTTCCCTTGTATGCAGAGGAAAAGCAAACTAATGGCAAAAATCAAGATTACTTTCTTATTTCAATGCTGTCTTTGTAGCCACAAAGATACAACAATCTTAACAGACAAGAAATACTGTTTATTGCAGACTTTAAGCTGATTCATGTGAAAAAGGCACTATGAAACTTAATCAAGCTAGATGATTAAATTTGTCTAAATTAAGTGATATTATATATTATATATAATACATATATTATATATAAAATCACATTACCATGTGAAACAGAGCATTTTGTGACAAAAATCATTGCATCTCCAAAAATAACATTTTCTGGAAGGGATGTTTCTCCTTTTTTCCCCTTGTTTTGCCTTCAGGAATCCACTTTTCCAAAAGAATACATTTATAAAGGAAATTACAAAGGCTTTTTGCATGAGGAAAAACTCATATCTGGGATCAACACACAGAGAAGTCTAGATTATACACTGTTCTTTTTGGTGGGTTAAGTTACAGACAAAAAAATGCAATTATATTAAAAAAAAAAAAGGAATGTGAGTTGTTGCATGGCTACAGCAGATCTCATCACCTCTTTGAGCTGGGTTGTGTTACTATTGTCTAGTTACTCCTTCCTGTGCAATATTATAGCTCATCACAGGTGAAATACGGATAAAATCCATGTACAGAATATTATTTTGCTATAAACAGCATCATTAGTAATAAAACATCTCGGGAGTGATGCAGGAAAGATTCAGTCTGTGTTGGGCTGCTGTTCATTCCCTAAACATTTCCTCTACATTTGCTGGAGTCGACAACTTAAGTAAACATCCTGCAGCCAAATGCCTGACAAGAAAGACTGAGCCAAAAAAGACTGAATTGCACACTACAGCAAGAGATGGCATTCAGAGTCTTATTATTACTGAAGGGTTCAAATGCTTTTTTATTGCTGGCTCAGCTTCCCTCAGATGAATCACCAGCAAAGACGGGCTCCAATTTATCTGTCATGTTAATTCCATAAAGCCAAGGCTCATCTCTGGGTGGAAATGAATCACGTACCAATATTTTCACCTGTCAGGGATCTCCTCTGCATTTCTCATCTGTTCATTCCTCATGATGAGGAGCCAGCAGCAGGTACTTCTGTGGAGGCTACTGCAAATTTTCTTTATGTTGGCTAGTTTACAATACAAGACATTCCCCTTCACTGCTTCCTAAAGCAAAGCTGGGTGGTTTAATGCTATGGACAATGGAATTAAAGAAAAGAGGAAACACATTTAGTGGCTGCTTCCTTCATCAAAGGACTCCACACCTGAATCTGTGGCAGCTGCACTGATTTTTTCTTGCCGTCTTCTCATAATTTCTTGCAGTTCTGAACTACCACTGTTAGCCTATAAAGAAAAGAGAAGAGTTTACTTGTGCATTTGACAGGTACTGAAATTCCTCTGTCAGCATTTTGTTAAGGTAGTCGTTGGAACCAACTCACCTGGCAGTTCCA
The DNA here is from genome assembly GCA_013400495.1 of Nicator chloris. Lineage (NCBI taxonomy): Eukaryota > Metazoa > Chordata > Aves > Passeriformes > Pycnonotidae > Nicator > Nicator chloris. The sequence continues at coordinate 22,773 of WAAE01002215.1, read as the reverse complement.
ATAGCAAAGTATTTACACTATCCTTAAATATAGACCAGAAAAGAAATCTGCAGACTATTAAAAGCAACAGCTTGCCTTTCAGCACTGCTGAGCATCTTTAATTCCCACACAAGGCCCTAGAAGTGTTGGATATTTAGGGGGTTCATAAAATATGGCTTCAGTAAAAGCAGAGTTAAACCTCAATGAGTTTGTTGGGATTCTACACTTAAAAATCGGGGCAATAATATTTAGAAATTAAAAACCTGCAAATAAAACCTTGGCGGGTTTGGATTTATGGCAACACAAAGCTCAACACCTGCACGTGGGATTGCACAGGCAAGACCTAAGCAAGGATTCAGTCTCAGGCTCTCACACAGTTCACCAGGAGGCATTTGCAGCTCAGAAACACAGGTTTCAAATTTAGAGCCCAGTCACAGAAACTGGAGCATATTACAATATTAGCAACAGTGAAGCATTGTGAGGACAAGGCTTTATCTCGCCTTTTAGGAGTGAAAAGCAGCTCTGCTGAACCAGCTGCAAACATTGCTTTTTCAACATAAATGAAATCATTAGCAAGGCCAGGACACCTACTCACTAGAGCAGAACTTCCCAAAGTGTGCATCACTTGGAATAAAACCAGGGGATTATAAACCAAGAGCCATATCTGCTGCTGTACTCTCTGGCCATGACATGACCTTCAAACCTTCAAAATCAGCTTCCAAAATAGCCTCTGAATAAGGAAGCAGAAACTTTTTGAAATTTATAAAACAAATTCCAGGACTGTTAAGGGGAAAATCCTGCAGTTGATTCTGAACTCTGAAAATGCATCCTATTAATTTCATAAAATTTAATACGTATTTACCCCATGATATCCATTAAAATACCACTGCTCTCCTATCCCAGAGTGCAAGGGCTAAGCAGGGGGCCTAGAAATGACTCTTGAAAGTGAGGGAGCAGCCTTATTTGTCTTAATTCAACTTGTCCTTGCCTTCTTGGTTTCAGATACAGAACAAGTGCAGCACCCATTGCTGAAGGGATGCATAAAAACCCATCAGCAGACACCCAATAACATATTTTATCTGAGGTCATGTACAAATATTTTCCTGAGACTAACTGAGCAGCCCAAGCTGAAAGAATTTGCCTTCCTGACAACATCAAAGACAACATGACTGATGAGCCTGAAATGCTTTATATTAGACTATTATAGGGAGGGAAAGGACAGTGCAACTTCCTCTGATGACATAATTCAGCAAACAACAAGCTAAAGCCACCAGGAATTGCATAAAGTCTGAAATTCAACTACAAATAACTGAGGCAGAAACAAACATTTCAATTACCTTTTCCCCAACAAAAAATCCCAATGACCTTGTTAGACTCTAAGTACCTGTGAATTAACTCTTGTAGGGCATTTATTGGACAAAGTTTGGACTTTTGAGTTTCCTGCAGAGCAAGGCCTCACTGGGGCAAGCAGAGTAACAGCACGGAGGGGAAAAGACCCCTCTGAGCCAGAGCATCTCTGCTTTTCAGGCCAAATCCCACTGAAAAGCTACTTCCATCTCAGTACACTGAAATTAGATGGCTGACATGCAAAAAAGTTGAAGAATATAAATATATCTTCACTAGGAAATGATGGATTGCTCTGGACTGGAGCGACTTATATTCCTAAGAGTAAAGGTGAAATATTTCTCCCTTCCTTTAGCAGGAAAATAGGGCTTGAAGAAGGGAATAAAGCAATTTTGACAGTGCTAGAAAATGATGCTCTCTGAGCCACACTGATCATGTAAAGTGTAAAATATGCATCATCATAAGCCTGTCTTTAAAAGTATGCCTGGTAGTTAATGCTTAATATCATTTAAGTGAGACAGTCTCAGCTTAAGGAGAGGATAGAAAAGTATTTTAAACCTCTTCAAGATTTTCTTCTAAATAGGATGTGGAGAATGTAACTTCTCAGTTGGGTTGATCTCACATCTAGATCATTTCTACACTTGCCACAGCAAGTTAAAAAACAAAACCAAACAAGGAGGTGCATCTTCAGTTCTGCTGGTTTAAAGTTGTCAGGAATTGTCCTCAGCACAGCTCTGGATACAAGCTTAAGGTGTTTAAGAGACTATACTTTAATTAAAACAAACTGCTGCAGAGCAATAAATACAGACACAATACTTGATCCTTGGCTCAGAAACTTTGCTAGAACAGTGTCCAGGGTGTTTTCCCTTCAGTGCAGGTGCCCCAGCATTTGACCTGGGCTCACCCTACCAATCTATCATGCCCTATAAATCAAATGTCCTCTACAAAGATAAAGCAAAACTCACTTATCACCACCAAAATTATCGGGAGTATGTGTTTGTCCAAACACCAGGCAAAGCAAGAAGCAAGCGAAGGGGCACTTTATTCTCCCATTGTTTTCCCTAAAGCTCTTTCTGATTTTGTCTTCTTGCAGTCTGATTACACCACAAAACATCAAACTTGAAATCTATTTCTAATGTTTTTGGACCTCTTTAGAAGTGGGGAAGATCTCACCTGGTGTTTTTGAATGAATGCTGTTCCAATGAATTAATACCAAATAACTCTGATAAAAGGAACGTTTACCAATGGGAACTGAGGAAAAACCCCCAGCCTGACAGAAGGAGTTATCTAATCCTACAGTCTGCTGGATCAGTGTCTCAAAAAACAGGATAGGATCCTAAACCCTAGGATTTATTATTGGTTTGTATCATACAAGCAATAACCAAGAGACACAAGAAAACAACAAAATCTATGCAAAGCTAGATGAGGGACAATACAACAACTGAAGCAGGACATTTTATAGGTCTTTTCTCAACTAATTGTTTACAAGAAGTCTAGTGTCATATTACTCTAGCAAATCAGAAAAAGACCCCACGTGGGCTTACTGAAAACAAAAAGCCTCTATAAACCCAAGAAACAATACACAATAATTTGTTATTTAAAATTGTAACTTTTTCTATCTTTGCAAAGCGTGTATCTAGAACATATCACATCCTGAACCAGTAATCAGTCCTTGTTCTTGTACCTTATAATAAATATAAAGGTATTTACTTGTCTCCTGATTTCCTGACTTTCCATGGGAAAGCTTTGAGATTCCCAGCCTTTTCTCAACTTTCTGTCTACCTTTTGAGGCCTTTTTTACACTTTCTAGGGTCGTTTATTTTTTAGATTCCCACAATTTGGGAATTTTTTGGCCATAAAGAAACCATCTTTGATTTGTCGCTTATTTTTTCACACTTTCTAGGGTTTTTACTTTTTAGATTCCCACAGTACAGGTCCAAAACTGGTGCCCCAGCTGAGGTGAGGAAGAAGAGTTGTCCATACCTCCAAGGCAGATTTCTGTACCGTGATTTGGCTGTAGACTCTCGACCCTTCTGGGCAAACAGTCCTCAGTTCCTCTTTGTTGAGGGAGAAAAGCTGAGCCCCCGTCAGCACCCCGAGGCTGTTCACAGTCCTGGGGACACACCAAGGGAGCAAACAGGAAATGAGCACAACCACACTGGCCAAGGGAGTGGAGTAAGTTGTCTTCAGCCCCCACTCCCTCGGGTGGGGCTGATAAATTCAGAGCAAACTTTGTGCAGCAGGACTACTGAAGTCAACTGGGTGTCACTTTTTGGTGGAGGCTAAAATACATATACATTATATCTGCATATTATATAGAGAATCTACATATATAAAATGTAATAAATATATAGGTTCTGTAGATCTATACAGAATATATATAGATTTTATATGCAGATTCTATATGTAGTATATGTGTATGTCCTATATATGGTATAGAGATATAGTATATTTATATAATATATAAAAATTATATAATATATATAATTGATATACAAATTATATATTATATAATTCATATATTAGAAATTATAATAGAATTTCTTCTATAATTTAATTATATTATTTAATATAATTATTATATATGATCTAATTATATGTGCATTAGTTATACATATAAAAATATGTACCTAATACACATATGAAATATGTATGTCAATGCATATGCAATATGTATTGACATATATCTTTTATATGTGTATTAGGTACACTTATACAAATAAATAAATACAAGCAGACAACCAATTAACCAAGTAAATAAACAAATAACCACATAACCAAGCAAATGAATAACCAAGTAAACAAGCATCCAAATAAATAATTAAATAAATAGATAAATAAATAGATAAATAGATGAATAAATAGATAAATAGATGAATAAATGAATGAATGAATAAATAAATAAATAAATGTGTGTAAAAAAAATATTAATTTTTCTAAGAGTGCAGCTGACATCTCTCGATCTTCAGGAGGCTGCCCGATTTTAATAGGTGGTCAAGACCTCATCCTACTCCCTGACAGGGAAACAAGGTAAAGAAGCTTTGCTCTGTTTGCCCCGGGGCTTACACGGGGTTGAATCCCTTGGACTGCAGCCAGGCCTTCACGTCCTCAGGAGAGGAGTCGTAGGTGATGTTCACCACCGGGATGTTGGGCCGCGGCACGTGGAACTTCCTCTGGGCAGCGCTGCGGCCGATGGTGAGCCGGTGAACGAGTTCATCCTGCACCTCCTCCATCTGGGATTTCCTGCCTGGAGAGACAGAGAGAGATCTCACAGCAGTTCTCCTCTTTGCCTTACCAAAGCCGAGTCATTTCTCGTATGTCACTTTAAATCGTAAACTTTGTTTTCTTTGAAGATTCAGTCATTAGGTCTGATTGAATTATTACTCTCCTTTTTTTCTTAAACTTTGTTTTCTTTGAAGATTCAGTCATTAGGTCTGATTGAATTATTACTCTCCTTTTTTTTTTCTCCAGGGAATATTTCAATGTTCCCAATCCTCTCTTTGCAAAACAAAGCAAAAATAAACAAACAAAAAAACCCAGAGAGAATTCAACTAAGACCCCAGACTGGAGAGATGGGTCAGATCAGTGTGTCAGCACCCACACTGCAGAATAAAATGGGAATGGAGAAATATTCAATTGTCATACTCTGCCTTTTTTCAAACAGAATTGAGGGTTTAAAAATGAAACAAGAACATGATGAGGAAGGCTGTAAGACTGCTCACACTGTGGGTAGGTTGTACTTTCCACAAACAGTTTTTTAGTTGAAATTCCAACTTTTTGGTGCAAGTCAACAAAGGCAAAAAAATCTCACAGCTGCTGACACATATCAACTTAGATCTAATGAGCTATTGTAGCAATCACATTTTTGACAGGGTTTTGAGAAATCTGAATTCAATCCAAGCCTGGACTGGCTGCTTAGCTGAAACACTGTCACACTTTGCATTAAAAGAGGAATAAAAAAATAAAGGGTAGCTGCTCTCACCACAGACTCAAGAACTGGGCAAGATTTGTTTGTTTATTCAGTTTAAACAAAACTGTAAGAATTCATTATCCCCCAGAACCCATTTGTTCAGTTGCTGTCCATTAGCAGGCAACAAACTGAAATGCTGTTCAGTCATTTCAACAAGATCACTTATAATGACAGCAAGAGCTGTTTAAAATGGCTATACACATTTCTAGGGATAATTTCACAAAAATAGGTAGCATTCAATAAGATGTAAATAACCTTTTGGGCTCAGAGAAGATACTGATTTTTCACAGTTAAACCCTCTGTGCCATAATATTGGAACAACTATAAAAATCCTCTGACAAACAACTCAAATTATCTCAAAAATTCTCAGGATTTCCTTGCCAAGATATTTTTAGTGATCTTTATTCAATCTTTTGATACACACAGCAACTCCACCACCCTCTCAATGCACTCAGATGACAAAACTTATTCTTTTCCATCACACTGATAGGAACAGATGAAAACAACACAACTTCAATATGAAAAAAAAAACTTGCTAGACAGAAACATTTTTGCTTTTTCTACTTTCCTTTTATATTTTCTCAAAACCTCTCCAGGGCTCTTCTCAAAACCTCTCCAGGGATCAATATCTCTAGCCAGTTAAACAAATAAGAACAAGCTTTACATAGGCCTCTAGGATTGTTTCTTTAATCACCACAGCAAAAAGAAGAAAAACCGTTGGTTTAACCATTTTCTTCTTTTCTTTTACAAAACAGCCTCAGGTTGAAAGTGGAAGAAATATCTCTAGTATAATATTTGAGGCATTCAAGCCCTGTTATGTAGGGTTTTCTCCTCTCCCCCCACCCTGAGTGTGAGTCAGAAGCCCAATGAGAGGAGCTCAGTGATTTGTGCAAAGCTGACAGGGGTTACACGAGGAAAGCCTTTAGGCTGTGTTACCAAAGCCTGCACCCTCTGTTTCCCCAAGCAGGAAGAGACACAGAACATTGCTATCTTCCTTCTATTTACACAGATTTTGAAAGACTTAGGCTTAATCCAGACCAAGGCTGTACCAAGAGACAAATATTTGAGCTGTTAGATAAGAGATTCTTCCCCTTGTTAGATGTGTTATCAGAAACAAACAGGATGCCCTGGGCGTGGGGCAGGTTCTGCAGTGCTCTCTGCAGGGTTCAGGTGGGGACTTGGCCAGCAGGGTTCCTTCACCTTTGCAGAGGTACCTGCTCTGTGAGGGTTTTGAGGTGCCTGAAGCTCATTAACCAGCCTTGAGCGAGCTCCAGGAGGGAAGAGGATCTCCTGTGTGTGACCCACAGCCTCTACAGTAACTCTTCACACCTCACACATGCCCTGTACCTGAAGCCAGGATGGTCTTCTCATTTTCCATCTAGAATGGATAGGGAAAGCCATTGTGGATTCAAGGACACAGCCATGCTACAGCAAAGGCCTTCCACGGAAATAAAATCATCATTTTTGCAGGAAATTCACCCTCACTTTTCACATCTTTTCTAACTGTTTATTTGCCTGCTTTTATTTAAGTAACAACCTCTTTCTTTGGGAAGCAGCAGTGAAGCCTGTTCCTCCAGCCAGGCTGTTCTCCAGCTATAATTTCCAGCCAGACAGTCCATTAGGTGAACACAGGGAGAAGTTCCCAGAGTTCTCCTGAGTTCAGAGTTTAGGCAGGAGCTTGTCCTGCACCAGGCAGTGTCACCACAGACTCCACCAACAGGGTTATCCACACAGGCACCCTCCCCACCCATGGGGACGGGGAAAAGAAGCCCTTCCCCAGGAAGGATTATGCTCAGTGCCAGTTTCTGACCTTAGCTGGAAGCAGAATTTGCTGGTAAGGCAGTGAGGCAGAGGATACGAAAAGCTGCCGACTCTTGAGCTGCAAAAAGCTCATTATTTTTACAGCTATTACTTTAAAAGCTGCGGCAAATGCTTGCCTACATGTTTCAGTTATTTCTAAGCCAAGCAATCACATTGCCTAAAGTGCATTTAGGACAGAAATTACTGACTAAACGAGCTTTTCTAACCTTACCTGCTTTCCAGTCAATACAGAGCAGCAGCCTCAGCATGCCTCAACTGGCATATTTACAAGGTGGCTTTAATCAGAATTTCTCAAGACAGCCAAACACTGTTGGAGGCACATTACCAAGTTCTTCCAGCTATAGAGGTATGGAATATATTCCTGTGTCCTCCTGGGACAAGGACACCAAAGCCTGCTCCGTGGCCTGCCAGTTGCTGCTGCTTTGACCAAGGGGTCACAGGGTAACTCCACAAAACTATTACAGCATGGTTCCTGTGCATTAGCCAGACCTGCAAGTGTTCTTGAAACCCTCAGAACGTATTTCAGAATGGTGCAAATGACCTAGAAATATGGATGACCATGAATTGAAGTGTGAAAACAACAAAACTGATTTTAAAAGTGATTTAGGTTGTAATGTGGCAGCGAGCTCAGGTGGAAAACGTGCATTAGCCAGAACATCAGCATGGGCATTTCCAGTGTTAAAAACAAATTACTAGAAATCCCAAACATGGAAAATTTCAGTTGGATGTTAGAAAGAAGTGATTTACTGAGAGACTGATAAAGTACTCTGAGTCTCATTTTAGTTTTTTCCTAGAGACTGCAGCTGATTTTCTCAACTGCAGTAACATTCAAAGCAAAAATTTTTCTCAAAATAACCTAGAAGAAGAATTTAAACAAATCTGCACAGCTAGTGTTTGTTATCTTGTTTACATGTAGAGAAGTGTCGATTATAATTAACCAATCATAGTGATGGGGTGTTAATCAAGGACCAATTAGATCCAGTTCTGTCCTTTCACTCTATAAAAGAAACTCCATTTGTTTTAATAAATTAGTATTCAGCCTTCTACATCGTAGTGCTTGTCTGAGTATTTTTGTGTCCAACAGCGACAAAGTACTGAATTATCTGCCCAGGGAGGAGGTGGAGTCACCATCCCTGGATGTGTTCAAAAAAAGATTGGATGTGGCACTCAGTGCCACGGTTTATTGAGATGCTGTTAGGGCATGGGTTGGACTCGATGATCTTAAAGGTCTCTCCCAACCTAGTGATTCTGTGATTAAGGATGGGACAAGTGTGAAGTGTTTTTCCCTAATTACCATTACGGCAATTACAGCGAGGGTCAGAACACACACCCATAGCAAACCCGCGCTTTAAACGTAAGCTTAAAACAAAATTTTTCAATTTTTTTTTTTTTTTGGATTTTACTATTCATCTCAAACGCAGCTTTAAGGGACTGCAGAATTAAGCCAAACGCACAGGACCAAACGGGAGGAAAGCTTTTTTTTTTTTAAATCTTGCATCTCGGGGCAAACTTACGATCCACGGGGATTTGCTTCTGCCGCTGGGTGTCGCGGGCCACGCTGCCGCCGCTGTCGCTGGAGGTGCTGCTCTGGCGGCTGACGGCGGCCGGCGCCTTGGGCACGGGCACTGGGATGGGAGCCGGGGCACTGGGAGGCAGGGGCACAGCCACGGGGACGGGAGCGGGCGTGGGGGGCGGCGAGGGCGTCGCGGGAACCGCCTCGGGTTGTTTCGCCGCGTAGTCCGTCCTCTGCTTCTGCAGGGTGCGGAGAGGCTCAGTCAGGAAACAAGATTTGGGCAAGACGTCAGACAAACCCAGACTTCGCGGCAAACGGTGCCGTTTGTTTCGCAAAGTCATCTCACTTGCCAGACACAGCGCCAGAATTTGCCAAAAGTTGATCTGGCATCAGTGTTTGGCATCGATTTCCTTCTCTGCCGGACGCAAGACTCACAGCAAGGAAATCCTCTGAAATACATTTCTTTCTTTCAAGCAGATGAATTCTATAAATGAGATTGTTTTTAAACCCCAAACTTCTATTAACTGGCACTTTTTAACAGCTTTCGAAACTTTTGACTTGTTGGACTTTATCAGTGTAAAAATGTACGTTTTAGAGATGCTATTATAAAAAAACCTTCAAAATGAACACATCCTAAACTCAACTAATGTTTTAACTTATAAATGTCACTGAGGATAGGATAACACATTGTTTCTGGAACTGCAGACAGCATTTAAGAGGTTCCTGCTCCTCCTCTCCATTCATCTATGCCTTTTCAGCTATTGATGTGATCACTACAAGCCATCTCAAGGCAATAATCTGATTAAAAAACAAGCCCCAGATTTCCCAACTCTTGGAACAGGGCTGTTATTTCTTTCTCCCCCACTTCATGCAATGTTTTAACAACATGAAAGTTATCTTGCTGCTAATAACTAACTAGCAGGTGTCTCAAGAATAACCTTGGGAAGCAATTTCTTCTCTGCCTTTAGAATGGCACCAGTTACAGGAGAACACCTGTATTTTCCCAGAGCAATCATAAAGACAGACAAATCCAGAAGCCACCTATGCTATCCCTGTCCTTCAAGCAGTTCAAACTCCATCTCTCACTGTTTAACACTTCTCCCTCTCCAGTGTTTTGGACTAACATGGCTTGAAAGTTCAATAATAAAGTTTGTTTGCTCAATAGGGATGCCTCATCTCTTAGTTATGAGAAGTCTGCTTACTTTGGTATGAAGAGAGATGAATGCATTCTCCAGATTCATTGCTCCTTCCTGAAATACCTTTCCCTATTTCCTTGGAGGCAGAGGGTTTTACAGTGGATCAAGTAGGGAAATATTTGTAGGAGCCATATGTTAGAATTTGAGCAGCAGATCACTGCCCTGACAACAATAAAATTTTCCTTAAATGTCAGCAGCTGCCTTTGTACAGGAATCCCCAGCTCACTGAAGTCCAGCTGATGCACAAGGCATTTAACAGTGAATTTAAACCAGCAGAAAATTTATCCCATCAGCTACTCCAGCCAATCAATTGAGCCTGAGAAATGTCTCTTACTTCTCTTGGATGATTTTTCACTTAAACCATAATAGTCAGTTACTAAATCAAATATATATCCCTGCAAAACATCTCCCATTAAAGATTTTTGTTTGTTCATTTATCTCAACATTTAGTTGTTCCAAGCATCCATCTTAACTGCTTTGTGCAATGTGGAAGATTAAAAAAATAATCATGATTGACTTTTCTATAGTTTACTTCTTCAATGTTAAGAAAAGAAATGCTTTTTTAATTGTCAAATGACAAGGAAAGTGAAATGCATAATACAAAAGTGAACAAGCAGAAGAAATATATTTATGAAATTTGCCCTTTGGTGTAAAGAGAGTGCCCCACTAGGTGTATAGCAAATATAACATAATTTATTATATATAGATTTACTCTGACAGGCTCAAAATCTTGTCAACGAATTCAAAAATTTCACAGCTACTAAAATGTTCCAGTGATAGTCACATCTTTTAATCTTGTTCACAGATCCCAATTACTAGACTGTCATCCTCACAATGTACCTTCTTCATGTGTGTTTTGACCTTCTTAAAAAAACACAAAGAAAAAGCACGACTTTTTTATGACAGAGAGGATTCGGTACAAACCAAGGCATCCACTGCACATTGCCACAATCATAATCCAGGAAAAGAGAAGGCTAAAAACTACATGTAACTTTCAATGGATGTTGCTGGAGGAGCTGCAAAAACATGTTGTACTGCAATCATGAGCCTCATCAAAACAACTTGCTTCAGTGAAAACAAAAATTAATCTGGAAATGTCACTCAAACTCTAAATTTACAAATGCAACCACATTAAAATACACTTTGCATTTTGCTGAACAGTGCCCAAAACCCAATTATATATTTGAATCCCATTTAACATTTCTTTTTTTAACACTTCTTTTTTAAACTCCAGATCTTTTGAGGACATCCACACATTCATCCCATCACTTTCATTGCTATAAAAAGAACCACGCATGCACTATGGAATTTGGTGACTACACAGTCCAAAAGAGGAATTTTTGAGATTCAATATCAGAAGAGTAATTCAGTTACCTCTGAAAGCTCTCCCAGTAATTGCTGTGAGGAAAATGGAGTAAATCACATCAAACAGTGTTGTTAGAAAGGTAAAAAGTAATTGTCTCACACATCACTCCTGAAATTTCATACACACTAGCAATTTAAACTCAAGGAACATCAGCCTTAGTAATTACCTCTTCTTACTCATTAGGAAACAGTGATTTATTCTAATATTCTTATTTTGAATAGGGAACAGCGTGCTGGCTACAAAACATACACGTGTGATGCCATATAAGCAATCAGCTCTTTTCAGAGCACCTACCCAGACAGAAACCTAGAAACAGGTTTAATAGAAAATAAAACCCAGGGAAAAGACTGCCAGCGGATTGAAGATCATCAGGTGACTGTAAAGAACACTTGTAACTGTAGAAAAATAAGAGTTAAGTCACAGCAGGTATTTTAAAAGTCCTTTATTTTTCTAGCTGAAGAAATGTTGGCTAGCTCAGCAAATGAGAGAAAGGTCGCTGCTCTCAGACCTCTACTCACAGAAGGGTTTGGGTTGGGAGGGTCCTGGTGGTTCCACCTAATTCCAACACCCCTGCCATGGGCAGGGACACCTTCCACTACCCCAGATTGCTCAAACACCCATCCAACCTGTCCTTGAGCACTTCCAGGGATGGGGCATCCAAAGCTTCTCTGGGCTACCTGTTCCAGCACCTCACCACCCTCACAGTAAAGAATTTCTTCCTACTATCCAATCTAAACCTGTGCTCTTTAAGACTGAAGCCATTGCCCCCTGTTCTGTCACTCCATGCCCTTGTAAAAGTCCCTCTCCCTGGACAATCTGCTGACTAGCTACTCACTGACTTCCTCACAGCAAAAAGAACTATGAACAGTTCTGGGGTCTATTTTTCCTTCTTCCTCATATTTTTATTTCTTTTAAGAATTGACTTGCGCTCCTCGATTCACGTAAATTGGAACGAATGCTTTAAATTGTTTGGAATGGTGATGATACACACTCATTAAAAATCTGGATATATCATAACAGCTTACTGGGACTACATTTTGTTTTCTTATTCCTTGCCAGAAAAATCTTTGTTTTTACAGGAAAAAAATTAAGTCCCAAAGCTGTTTTCAACACAGTACAGGCTGCATCTGGTGAAAAAATAAGATTCAGTATGATTCAATCTATTTTTAATGGAAGCAAAATAATAATAAGTTTGAGTAAAAATGCTAATGGTACCAACCCCAATTCTTGATCAGTGTAAAATAGTGGGAACAATATATTTTCAAATATATTTTGGCATTATAAAAAGGGAACATACATATTCAAACTACGGGAAGAACAGACAAAGAGGCATTGGAAACAACCAAAACCAGTGTTAGTGCTGGGAAATGTTCTCATTAGGTTAACACAGACACAGAGCTTTCAGTTTACTCTCTTTCTGAACATTTCAGTGCCACATTCCTGTTTGCACAGTGACACGAGTCCACCAGGAGGGCTGCAGAACGTTCAGCCTCAGTTTTGTCAACAGCACCGTGGTTTGGATCTTTTCCTGGGACTCCACTGAAGGGACAAGAGAGAACCAACCTCTCATCTTCAGCCAAAAGGGCCATTGAGGTACCCAAGACTGGAAGAGAAAATTTCAAGCAGGGTCTTTTGCCAGGGTTTACTTTGGTGGGTTCAGCTATTATGCAAACAGCTGCCTACTAAAATCCCATTAAAAACCCCCTAAGCAGTTCTTTGTGGGGTATACCACATTTGTGTTTTTACTGAATTTACAGGAAATTTAGACAGAATTTACTCGTTCAAATTGTTATTAGCTAGGATGAGTCCCCATTTCTAAAAAAAAAAAAGAAGAAAACATGGAAAAACTGCACCTTATTAAACATTTACTCTCTGGCTAGGGGTTTTGTACACATCACTGATGATATAACTGTCTCACCTCAGAAAGGGTGTCAGGAGATTAATTAACACGCCCACCAAGACACACAATTCTATCCCAATTATGTTCTTCGAATTTCATTTTCAAGAGCGTTCAAACAAAGTTAATAAAGTGCACAGAAAATAGGAAATACTATGATGAATTATTGCATAGGTTCACCAGCAATACTTTGACAAATACAGAAATCAGAGTGCTTGGGAAACTCTCTATGTTCATATATAATAGGATGGTGAAATACCAGTGTTGGCTCACAATAAAAAAAAACAGATTAAATGACCACCCCAGAAAACTCTGATAAACAATTATTAACAATAGCAGAAAATAAAAGAATTCAGCAAAATGCTCTCCTAAAAGTACAGGAGTACCAAACAACCAAAAATACTGTTTCCTGGAACTAACTCAACTGACCAGAAGACAAACAATGTTACAGCCTCTGACTCACAAAGCTAATTAAATAACGGGGATATTGCTGGCAATATCACATCAGTGCTTTCAAGTGACTCTTTGGCACCTGGATCCTGAAAGCAACTGAGTGAAAAATCAGGATTTAAAGTAATGTGTGGCCTTAGAGGTCACTAGGCAGAGGGACAAAGTGAGAGAAACAAAAAACCTTTGCAGCTCTGAGAATAATTGTGATAATGGGATATCCATCTCTCAGAGAACGGGTGTCTGTAGCACAATCAAGTGAAAAAAATCCTTTCAGTGGAATCTTTAATTCTTCCCAATAATCTACAAACACCCTTTGGTGAGCAGTGCATTGAGGGTTATTGGTCTGCAAAGGAAGACACTGCCCTTGCACATAACACTTCTCTGCAGGTGGCCACAGCAGCCAGGCCACTTTGAAAGCAGTTTTTTGAAAGTTTAAGGTGATTTGGGAGAGCAGCAAAGGCTGCACAGCTCCAGGCACTGAGCCTGCTCAAGGCACTGATAGGAACCACTTCCATTTCTTGCTCTACCCACAAGTTCTCCTGTCTGGCTCTGGGCAGGGCATTCATCCCTTCAAGGCCTCAGTTCTCTCTGAAATAGCAGCAATGTCTCATAGTGCTGTTGTGGAAATAAATGGAGTTATGCAAACACTTCCCAAATGATCCATGCGTCCATCACAGGAAAACAGACAAATCAGAAGGCTCAGGAGTGCTAAAATTATAATAATCACCACGAAGTTAAAACAGCGTGACTGACATGTCTTGGTAAAGATTTCATTTATCCTGTGCAATTCGTTATATTCATAAATAATTTCACAGTATTTCAAGCTCACATTTGAATATTTTCAAGCTGCAGAATAACCTGCCAGAGGGCCAAGTAACAAACTTATCTTAAAGGGTGTTCCCTGACCCTAATTTCCATAGGTCCATGGAGAATGCTTTGTGGAAATGATTGTTTTATTATACGCCATGTCTTGTCCTTATTTCAAACAGAAAACTTCAAACCCTGCAGTGCATTACAGAAGAATTGTGTGAGAACCTCTACTCAAAACTGTATTCAGCCTGCTCAGGACTTGGGGGCAAATTCCAAACACACAAAATAACATGCACAGGAAGAAAAAAAACAACCAGGCCACATCTTGAAATCAGGATCTGAAAAGCACTCCAGATGCATGCTTCACTTCACAGACAGGCAAATCCACACTCAATGCAGAATGAGCCAAGATGTTACAGGCAAACAGTTTGGGACAGGAAAGCTCAGAAATGGTCTGGTTCAAGCCCACCAACATCAAGGCAGGCCTGCTATATTATTTTGCAAAACATTGTGGCATTTCTTGGTTTTTGGTCATCGGCTGGAAGGTGCAGACACGATGAGTGAATATTATATTAGATTAAATTATTAAACTTCAAGCTTCAACAGAAGTTTGCTTTAAAAGTCTGATTTAGAGGCAGGCCTGGAATTTCTGCTTAACCCAAACTTGTTTGCCTAAACTTTCAAGATCATTAGGAAAAAAAAAAAAGGAAAGAAAGAGGTCTTAGAAAATATAACTTATTTTAGCAGCCTCTAACTCCCTTAAATTTTGTCTAAAATATATATATATTACAACTTTATCCTGTAAATCCTTACTTGGGTGGATAATTGTGCTGATGTAAGAATTTCTTTTAAGTAATTTACCCTTTAATTCTGTTCAACACATGAAAGAAATAACAACAACAAAAATATTAGTTCCACACCACTACATGAAAGAAAGAAAATTAAAATTAGGTCAGGATAATAGAGTGCTATTGATGCACAGACATAATAATTGAAAAATACCTGCTTTGTGAATTCAAAAATAAATATACCTCCTTTTTATGATTCCAAAATTACAATAATTAAATGAATTCAAGACTGGGATAGAGACACACAAAGACAGAAAATAAAAGGAAAGGCTAGAGTTCACTCTTCTAGGACCAACAAAGATGACCCTACCTTAAATAATTCAAACTCCTTCTTTGGCATCAACAGCTATCAATTCACAAAGGATATTTGCAATTAAAATAAATGCTTACACATCCATTAGGACTGAAGTTACCACCTCTAAGCAAATAAGCAGGTGAAGAAACCTGAGGTAAAACATTTTGCTGTATCTCTATCCGTATTCTCTGTGAAATACAGACATCGCCTTCAGCCTCGACAAGAAATGTAAGTTTTTTGTGACACATCAGTGGAACAGGCAGCTATTTCAGCCTTGCTGTGACTCTGCTCCTCCTCCACATGCACACAGGGACACTTCCAGAGGAGGCTGAGCTCCCAGGATGGACAGTACCTGGATGGTGCGGGTGTAGGCAGGCTCCGGCCACCCCTGACCGCCTTCCGCGTTCCTCAGAGGGTCCAAAATGTTGTTTGGCACAAAGCCCGTGCTGCCACTTTTGTTCTGAACCTTCCACCACTGCTTTCTGTCATCCAGAATCTGAAATAATTTGGTAAATGAATTAACTATCTTTTCTGACTTTCCTCCTGCCAGTACTCAGGCTGTGAATCGTTTCAAAACAAACCCCACGGCTTTGCGCGGTTCCGCGCCTGCCGGCAGTCCCCGCACAGATGTGTCCCTGAGAAACCCCTGGATCCTCCCTGATTCTCACCATCATTAGTTCTACAAGGCTCTACTGCACTTTTCAAAATGGGGCTCTCAAGAAAGGATATGTCAGTGTGTAATGAAGTTCTGTAAAACTCAGGAATGGGCTGGATCAGACAGCAGAACAAGAATCCAATACTTGCACAGGGATGCTGCCATCTCTACAACCCTCATGCTGTTGACAAAAGGAATAAATAATTTTAATAACCCAAGTGAAGGCGGCTCTGGGGGAGCACAAATTTGGAGACACAACATTTCTTAGTAAAATGGGAATGGGAGAAGGATGGCCAGGAGCAGTCAGAAGTCTGACTGCCTGCACCACATTCTCATACTCAGCATTTTCTCTCTTTGTTGCTCCTTCCCTTCCAAATGTATCTCACTTTTATGGTGTCACCTCCTCTTGGAAAGAACAGTCCTTCACTATACTCTATGTGTACACAGATAGTTATTTAAACACTACTTAATGTTTAAAAGCAACACTGGAGAAGTTGGAAGAAACACACAAATGTATTTCGAGCACGGATCTCTACAGCACACTTCCTAAGTCAGCAAAATTGATGCAAAACAAATTAACTGAACTTTCCATACTAAGGCAGACAAGTCAAACACATCGAAGCAAACATTAAGGAAAGCCACACAGTCCACAGGAAAGGTACCCTCAACTTTGAGGAGCAGCAGAAATTTGTGTGTTGTCTCTGCAAACAAAATTACCTCCACAATCTCTTCTTTCATGACAGAAAGCTCACTGTTGTTTCTTGCCACGAATTCGTACTTGCATTTGGCGTACTTCTTGCTCTGTGCTTTATTGTGTGCTTCATAGTTTCTGCAAAGCAAAGATCAGACTGTTCTTCAGTGAGACAGTCGAGCAACTAGAAAAACAAAACGCCCTCTTCGAATAACCTGCAAAATATTTTTTAAAACAAAAACCTCTCAACCCTAATATGATGCTGCTGTAAAACTACCTATTTATAATACACTGATTTAAGTGCCAAAAAAAAGAAGTAAAAATAAAACAAAATAAAGAGGTGGCTGAAATACACAGACCTCAAGAACTGCTAATCTTTATCAGCTCACTGCTTGCAAGATGTATGATAACAACCTAGATTAGCAGGTGCTATTGTTTCAACATAAACATGTACTCTGTGTTTAGTTTGTTTTCCTACAGAAGGTTAAACAGTCATTTGCTGTATAAACAAATGGCTATACTTAGGGTGTAATTGATAGCTTGGGCTTTGTATGAAATTGTATTTCTAGTGTTCATCACGGAATGTTTCAAATACGTAACAGATGAATAAATTTCTCCCATCAATACTAATGGAGTTGAACTCTAAAAAATGTTCACCTATTGTAGATCAGTTTTCTTAATTGACCATAAGATGCCATCAACTTTAACAACTTCAAGTTACTTTACCAATTAAGAAAGAGAAATAACTTCTTGCAAGCTACACACAGGATCCATTGTAGAACAAGACATATCACAATAAGCTCTGTATCTTTTGGTTTCCATGAGGAAAGACTTGTCCAGAATGCCTTTGGTTACAGAGCTACTACTTTCTTTGACAGCACTTTTTCAACTGAGAATTCCCCAGCCCACTCCAAACAGGACCACAAAACCTCCCAGTAACTTCATACACTTGCTGCAAATTACACCCAACAACACAAACCCACATGGACAGCAAAGAAAGCAAGCAAACAAACAAACAAACAAAAAATCCCACATGAATAAATACATTAAAAAACCCAAATAAATCCAAACAGCTAATTAAAACATGAAGCAATCCATGGCTTGAAATGCTGGGTACAAGGTCACAGCCCGGGGATGTGAACACAGGTGGTTGCTGCTGCTGCTGCTGTGTAACTCTGGGTTCCAGGTGTGCCTGAGCAATCCAGCAGCTACCTGGCTATTGCATGGCTGTGGAGAACTGTCTCACTTGACTCAAAGAGCAGAACCAAGGACAATCATACTTAGATTGAAAGATTGTTTTGAAAGAAAGACAAAATACTAACAGTATTTAAGGAGAGAGTGAAAAGCAGGGGATGACCCCCAGTCCAGGATAGCTGCTACGAGGCTGAACAATGTGTGAGTAACACCAATTTTTCCTGTTACCCCCTTAAAATTCATCTAATTTTGATTTTCTTACTGTCTCAGAGATATGACTGATGTAACTCTGAGAGTACTTTTACTTCTAGGCAGCCTTTCCAAAATCATTTCAACAACTGTGTCTTCCTATTTTGTCCACACCTAACTATCCTGATTCCTTCAAAAAATGTATCTCAGGAGGATTTTTTTAATAATGTCTACATTTTAGTTTTACTTGACTCAGCAACATGCCCAGAGCATGGGTCAGACAATGGATGCATTCTTCTGAAGAGACCCTAATTCTTCCAGCCCAGCCTCATGAGCCAGTTTACTCTGGGCACAAATTCTGATCACTTCCCTCCCTCCATCCTCCACTGTGTTTTTTGTTTCTTACTGCCTATCAGATGTACCATAATTTCAAGCCTCAGCTCTTCACTGCCCAATGCTCGAGAGCCTAGAGGTTTGCAAAGACTTTCAGAGAGCTTTTTCTTCAAATGACAGTGAAAGCCAAACCACGCAGCAAAAAACCTGCCACTTTGAAACAGCACAAAGCTAGCTGAAAATTATTCAGTGCTCTTGTGGCATCAGAGTTCCTGAAATACCTAAAATCCTTTGAAAGGCGAAGATTCTGACACTTTATTTGCATCACCTAAGGGAAGCAAGTCTTACATGAGTGGTGAGAAACAGGCACCACTACAGCAGGTCTCATTCCACAGCTTTCCAAAGAGTGATTTCACCTCTCATGAACTGCTTCTTAGAAACACCCATTTCTCTTTACCCACCACAAAGGAGGCTTGGATAATTCTTTCAGTTCCAGACAGACACCCTGACATCATCAACAGTTCAATGTAGGAAGACTCTTAGTCTAAAACTGAAGTGGAGGCAAAAACCTTTGCATGGAATATTCCCACTCTGAAAGGACAAAACAGGTCTTACCACATTACAGGTAAGGGAAAAGAATTTAAGAGTGAAGATCATCTAGATTTCAAGATGACTGGTCCTGAGACAAGAATGCAACAGGCAATCAAAGTGGAGAAAACAATTAAAAGGTGACTTCTCTGCTGCTGTTGCTATGAAGAATAAATCCAAAGTTCAGGAAAATAATTGTGCCTTCAACCTGCACACCACGTGGGAATTGGCTGGCATGCAGATTAACAGCAGGATCTTTTAGCACATGGCTCAGAACTAGGGATTCTCAAAGGGTTTTCAGCAAGAGTTATACTGAGGATGCTTTAACCAGCAGGTTGATCCCCAAAAATTACCTTAAACATCTTCATGGCTCATAAGACAAAATACTTTCCATATAGCATATATGGAATATGGTTTGGTACAGGAGAGCAATTCCAATGCTTCTTTACTGATCTGCTTCCACAGTTTGTGCTGGTGTAAATCCTCCCCAGAGACAAGGCCAAGGATCACTGCGTATCATCTTGTCAAGTTATTGGGTTTTAGGATAAAATGAAGGGGGTGAAAGAGGATGTGCAAAAAGACACTGTTTGCTGTGCAAACATTTCAGAGCATTTTCTGTAATATTTGAGAGAGGATGGAAGAGACAAGGTGTCACTGTTCTGAAAGTGGGTGTTTATACACCAGCCCAGAAAACAAAAAGCAGGAGATGACGGAGCACTAAGTGAGCAGCTGAGAAAATCAAACAATCAACCAAAACGAGGACAGGTGAATCTCAGAGCAGACTTGTCATTCTTTGTAATTCTGAAAAGAGCAAAGAGTGTATTTAAACATGAAACAAATCAGAACTAAAATCTCAACCGAAGTGGGTGGATTCTGTGCTTGCAGTTGGGTTGGAAATCCACCGTACCATTTTTGACAAAAGCAGCAATTTAAAATCATAGACAAACAGAGCATTTCATAGAAATGAAACAAAAAGAGTCTTAATGATACACTTTAGGTAAGGAAAGGCAGAATACCCATTGCTAAACAGAAACACTTCCCCAGTACAGAGAGTGACACTGATGCCTTAAGTTTTAGCTTTCATGTTTTTCAGATTCTGTGCTGCCAGGGTGTGCAGTTCTGAGCCTCGTATTAATTGTTAGTAAGCTCTCCTCACAGAGTAGGTAGACAAAACAAATCCTTTTCCTGCTGATCAGCAAGGATAATGAGTACAAATTTCAGGCCCAAAATCACAAACAAATGTGGTCTGAAGAGAGAAAACAAGGATGGGACTTCACAATCTGAAGCTGTATTTGGACAATTAAACCCCAATATGCAAACGGGCCAAAACTTATAAAAGTGTGAGAACTCGTGACCAGCCATCCATTTTGTGACCATTTCGGGTCCATTTTGTGACCATTTTGGGTCCACCTTGGGTGTGGGTCTTGTCCTACCCAAGGTGTACCCTATTGGCCTTCCAATAAACATCTTCTTTATTCTCTAGCTCTCTCCAGACTCTGTTCCAGCTCAGCCCTCCCAAGGCACCAGTTCCTGGCGACCCAGATGCGGCACCAACTTAAGGCATCAACGCGAGCAGGGGCAGTCGCAGACCCCGCCACCCCCAGAGCAAGAAGTGGGGACAGTTTTCCACAGCACTGGTCAGGGTTACCTATCTACATGTCGGCTAACAGTTTGCTTAAAGGCAGCCACAGCTGCCCCCTGGTCCAGCAGAGGCCCTCTCTTGTACACCGTGTTACTGAATGCATACCCATCCGCCGGGGGGTAGTCGGGGACGCCGGGAGGCTGCAAGACAAAAAGGGAACAAAGCCACCCCTGGGTTAGTGTCACCCTCCTCTTTGCTTCACCCAGCACCCCCAGGGGCCCTGCCAGCGCTCCCCCATCCTCAGGCGCCCCGCGGTGCCGCCATGAAAAGTTCATCACTCCTGCGTTTCAAGCAGGTGAACGCGGAGATCAAAAGGATGAGAATAAAAGGATTTCTATCCCGAGGCAGCCCGCTGCATTAATATTGCAGAGGTTGTTCCTCAGAAAAACAGTTCTCTGGGGCAAAGGGCCGTGTCATCTCTCGGATATCGCTGCAGCAACGCAACTTATAAACAATGGCTGAGCTGCTTTCAAATAAACTGCGCAGTAAAACTCCTCTGAGCTTCTGGTCTGGTTGTACACTTCAAGGCACAAACCTCTAGCCAGCCAACAGTAAGTGTGTGCAAGAAATGAAGTGAAATTATCACTCTGCTGCTAGATCATAATATGCAAAAGCTTGTTCATGTCACGCCCTCACTGAGTATGGCTGTAGTCCATGAAGAAATGCAAAAAATTGGTGTACTTATAGATTTTAATTAGGGAAAATAATCATACTTTATGTAAGAACATTCAAGGCTTTAGGAAATTCTCTTTTTTTAACAACAACAAAAAAAAATCTAAAATTCAGCATCGACACTCCTCTTCTAGGCAAGAATGATGTTAATCACCATTTCCAAAAACAAGACCAAGCTTAACAGTTCATTTGTGGGTATTATGATATTGAAATAGCTAATTTCATATCCTTTCCTTATACCATCCAGATGCACCAGTTAGACTGGCCAAGATTCACCAGAATTTGCCAAATTTTTAAGCCTAGGTTGTTGTGGGTTTTTTTTTTAGTTTTCTCCTGCGTTGTTTTTGCTTTTGGCTTTTTATTTTTTTCTTATCTCAGTGTGCCTACAGAAAAGTTACTCACCTAATCTCTACCTCCAGGTGTCTGATGTGGCACCAGAGACACTCGCTACGGGGACTGAGGGTTTATGAAAAGCAACTAAACCCCACAGAACTCCCCATACAAACAGAATATTCTTCAAAACACTATTATCAAGACACCTTTGGAAAAAAATCTCCAGTGCCGGGCTTATGCCTTACATCAGAAGACACCCAGGGAGCAGGAATTCATTTCACTTCACACACAAATTATTTGCATCGCTTTAGCCTCACTGGACACTCTCTGGTGGTTGTTTCACCACCAGCTGAAGTCCTCATTGCTGAACTACCTTGAAACCCCTCTGCTAGGAGCTGCATGTGTGGCTGGATCTTCAGACTCAGGAATTCAGGAATGCAAAAAAAAGGAGTTTTTTAGGGGTGGGAACTCCCAATACACTTTTCCTGGTGCCAGAGCCCTGCCCAGCAGGGAGAACAAGGCTGTGCCCCCTCTCTCCTCTCCCAGCACAGCTCTCCACAGGCAGCCTTGGTTCTGGGGAGATGAATTCCACACGGACACACGAGGCCAATCAGCAGCAAGAGATGATCACTTCCATTCTCATCTGGTTGCTCCTCATTGAACAAGCTGTTACAGCAGGCTTATGAAAGAATAATTATCCTGGTATCACCCACTCCATGGCGGGGCTTTTGCTGCAGACAAAACAGCATTTTGCACTCAGGCAGCTTTTTCCAGCTGAGCACCTGCAGCATTTCACAGCTGTTAAGCAGCTCAGTGCCTTTTCCCCCCCAGGGATGTGCTAGGGAGGCACAGGGAGCCAAGGTACCAAGGTTAAATCATCTGCCCAGAACCCTGTGGGAATCAGTGACAGTCATGAAACCAATGCCTGACATCCCAGGAACCAGGCACACAAACTGCTTCAATGAACTGATATATATATATATATTT
>WAAE01002213.1:0-15470 GCA_013400495.1 Nicator chloris | reverse complement strand
AAATTTGCCCTAAACCGGGACAGTGCTGGAAAGACTAAAGACCACCATGTATTACGTTAGGGGTCGTTGGTTGGAGAAAGACGACACGAACTCACTGAGTATCTTAACAAATAACGTGTTTTATTGTTCAGAACCTTCTTATACAGGGGGTTCGAAACTCCCTGGTTTAGGCAAGTGATTGGTCTGGGTCTTTACACTGCCCAGAATCCTGGCCAGTGACACATCTGCATTTAGGGTTGAAAGGGATTGGTTGAAGTCCCTGTTTGAATTTGAATCTACCCTATGATTGTTCCCCCTGGGACTTGTTTATTGAACTACGAAAGCCAAATTGGGTTTCTTATTGTAGCCAGATTTATCTGTCCAGCTACAGACTATCTGTACTGTGTCACCATGTACCAATGATGATGGACGAATACTATGAAGTATCAGGAAAGTAAAATGTCTAGAAAAAACAACTATACAGAATATTTTTTTATGTCAAGCAAAACCCCCCAAATTTGCTATTAATGGGGAAAAATGTATTGGGAAATAGAAAGTCTTCTGTCATGGAGAGGCTATGGAGCTCTAAAAGAATTCTCTGAACATCTACATTTGCTATTCTCTAGAATACTGATTCACACGTAGAAAAATGTTTAACAGAAAATAATTCTGGTGATGTAATTGTGATTTCCTTTTCCCCTTTTTTTTAAACATATGTATGAATCTCTAAAAGAATTGTAGCTTGAAAGTTAATGTCTTCAGGGTAGACAACTGCATGGAACAGTTTAAAAAGGAAAAAAAAAAGCAAGTGTAGCATTTTGAAGGATACCACAAATCCTGGAAAAACACATTTAAGTGAAAATTCCTAACCTGAATGTCATTAATAGTCAATAGTAACAACTTTAATTTTTGTAATTCCTGTCCTTTGTTTTGAAACCATTCAATGGAAACCTTCATGTTTAATGTGTCCTCTTTCACACAATTAATTCTAACATTTAAACAGGACTAGATAAAACATATTAACTCTCTTTGCTGACAATTCTCTCTTGTTTATTTCTCTACTACTCTGTAGTTTTAACATAAAGATGAAAGTTTATATATTCAACCATTATATTAATAATTTTTAAATGTAATTGGAAAATATATCTATTCAATGGATTTGAATGCCTGCATAAGTAGAGAACATAAAATATTCATATATTAGGTGAAGAAATTTGTAGCATATTTATGTATGTCTGTATATATCAAAACACATTTCCCATGTGTAATATTTCAGTTAGAATCTTCACATTTAGGATTTTTCTTTTTTTTTTCATAAATACTTTTAAGCTCTCCTGCACATCCCTCTCCTGGCAACTAGACTATTTACATGCTACAAACAGTAACAGCTCTCTCACAGAGGTCACCAGTGTATCAAAGAGAACATCAGGTATTTCTGGATGTTGAGCAAGACATCATTTGACATTATTAAAGGCACCCAGAAGTGCAAGATATTTTTATTACTTTGCATGGAACAACACCATTTGAAGAAATGTATGTACAAGGGCAAATGGAGCTGCTTCAGATTGCACCTGGCACTAGGCAACCACATAAACAAGATGTGGGGAAAAAACCCCAATTATTAAATCAATTTGACAGAGGAAAAAAAGTTCAGTCTGAAATTCTAACTCTAGTTATCCCATGATATTCAACAGATCTGAGAATCTGAGTGGTTTTTGCAATAAAGTATTGACTCTGGTACTTCATCAGCTATATTAAGTGTCTTAGTATATGTTCAAAATCCTAGCAAAATCCCAGTTAAATTGGGAGGAACATGGATCTACACAATAGCAGCTAAGGAAACAGCAGAAAGGTAAACAAATATGCCAGAAATATAATAAAGATAAAATAAGCAGAACCATTTACCTTTAGATTTAATTTTGGGAACTCTTTCTGCACAAAAAGTCAGGTATTTATTTATTCTGTTACCTGTCTTTTTCAGTTTGTTTTTTTGTAGACCCACTGTGCTAATTACAGAAAACTCTGGTATTATTAGATATTTATAATCCCCTGGTAACACCTTCTAATCTCTCCCTTTCCCTAGATAACAACCTCACAGCTCTGCAGACTTTATTCTTTTAATCACTTCCCACATAACACTGCAGTACATGACTAAATACAACCTTTGAGAAATACCTGGATGCAAATATTCCTCACTCACACCTTGTCCCTCTTCCACATCACATTGCCTTCCAACATTTCCTTTCCAGTTCCTCTCCTATTTTGAGCACGCAGGACACTCCAGCCCAGTAGAAGCTTCTCTGTTCTTGAAATATTCTCCAAATTTTAACAATTATGAAAAAACAAGCAAATGTTACCTATTTCCAAAATTCCCATACGTTGCAATCTTTGCAATCAGTCCTGTCTCATTTACACCTTTTCTATGATTTGCTTGACTTGACCATGAGTCAGCTTTATGAAGCTGCAAAATTTTTTACAGTGTGCTGATTTTTAACTTTTTCCTTACTCTTACTGTTGTTAATGACTATTCTTTCTTCCACTGTCTTCTCAACCTTCCATGATCTATCTGCTCTTTATTTTTTGCCAATTTTAATGCCATAAGTATTATAAATCCAAGGAAAAAAATAGTGAAGTAAATTTATTATAGAACTACACCTCCCTTAAAAATATCAGTTGACCTTGAATTAAAAAAAAGAAAAGCCAACAAACCAGCAATCAGTCCTTTCTAATTTTTGTGTTCCCAGGGGAAAAAAGGGCCTGAGGAAAGCAGACTTTCACCACCACAGAAATCATTTTGCACACAATACCCTTTGCTGATTTTAATCAGGATTTCTCCATGGCCTTCTCAAGGAAATTGCTCTCCTCCAACAAGCTAATGACTTCCTCATTTCAGCTGCTAATGGATTTTTCCTCCTCGACCTTGGGGATGTCCCCAGCTTTGTGGACCTATCCATCTCCCAGCAGACCACTGCCCCTGTGTTTGTGGAATGTTTGTCACAACACAGTTCCAGTAATTTCATTTCATCTCTCTCATGTCACCTGCTCCCTACCAGCATCTCTTCTACTTTACAAACAACTTTTATGTTACTTTTCATCACTTTTTATCACTTTTTAAAATCATTTATTCCTTTTTTCACACTTACTACTGGATATTCACATGCTCTGACCTTTACCACCATGTTTTCTTAGATGCATATTTACATATTGCAAGTAAATAAAAATTGTAATATGCCATATATTTACTGATAATAAATAAAGGGGGATCACTTATACTAAATAATGTGGTCTGTGTTGTGTTTGGGGTTTGTTTGGTTTTTGTTTTATTTTCTTTTCAGAAAAATCTAAGCATCACTATAAGTCATTCACTCTCTAAGCACATCATGTTAAAATCACAAACTCTGTTTAGACAGTTAAGACAAAAGGACTAAATCTCAGCACTGAAATCCAAGAATTAATAGTAAAAAAACCACAATCAGTTCTTGAATATACTTTGTCATTCAACAGTACTGTGACTGAAAATGGAAACCATTCCTATTTCAGGTTAACGGACAAGTTTTAAAGTTCCCAAGCATTTAACAAGAAAGGATAATGACACAATAATGAGTATAAAAAAAATAATTCTGGATAGCACAAGAATGTGAGCAGCAGACCCACAATAGTTGGTCAGTTGGACTAGGAGGAGTTTTACTGCAAGAATTTTAAGAAATAAGGAGTGTGGCTGTGGGACAGTCCTAGGAGGGAGACAGATAATGGCTGTAGCACTATAGGACTGATAGGTGCAAAAATATTCATTTCCTTCCTTTCCTGAGTGCCAGTGTCACTTTTATTATCAAGACCTTGTAACTACTCCCTGGCTGTGACCATTTTTCTGCATTCATAAAACCCTGTCTGATTAACAATTTGATGCCACCTTTGGACAGCAGCCCACAGTACTTGGAGAAAAACTCTGCTCACTAAAATGAAGGAGGAGTAGGCTGTCAAAACCTGACTGAACTATTTATGGGGATTATTTGAGTGGATGACAACCCTGTCTTCAAATGGATGAACACAGCCTGCTCAGATGTAGGTACCTAATTCCAAGGGATGCCAAAGGAACGTGGGCACCTGAACACAAATCAGAATTCAGCATCCCCAGAGACAGACTTTGTCTCTGCTTCTGTGCCTCATATCACAAAACATTCAGAAACAGGTGCAAGCTGTTCAGCTTGTTATTACTTCTCTTTTTCTTTAGTTATCAAAAATTACAAAACATATCCCTATGGAAAATTCATAATTTGCTTATTTTCCTTATTATAGTAATAGGTTATACTAGGTTTCATTTTCTGAATAAAGATTTAAAGTTATTCGAGAATAAAAGCAAACGATAAATAAATACTATGATCTCATGCACAGTTTAAGCAGAAATTTCCCGTATTAATTTATCAAAAAATAAAGTCAAACATGTGGCTGGCCTGGCCACAATTTTCAGTGTGTTTTTGGTTACATAGTGATTTAATATTGACTCCTTTTTGAGACTTGGTTATTTTGATACAAAAGCTTTTGCAAAATACTGCAAACTTGTAACTTGTCTTACCAACAGTTTGAATGTTTATACTTTTAAAGAAATCCTTTCCTTAACATTTGTGCTTAGTAAAAGATATATTGAATATGGAAAATCATGCCTAAATATGGCTGATATGTAGTTAAATTCCATCAGAATTAATTTTCAAGAAATACCTTTAAAATCTTTGGAAATTTGTTTTTTCATATGAACCTATGAGTAGTTAAAGACCATTTACTCTGCATGTAAGGGGCGTGGGATGGGGTGAGGTAAGTGTCTTTAGAGAAATCACAAATCACCATAGCAAAGTATTGTAAACCCAAGTACTCTGAACTAGATCAGTGACAGTAACAGGGAAATGCTTTTCTGAGAAACCAAATTCAATGTAAGCAGGGAGTGCTGTTTTTAACATGCAAAAGTCAAAAATTATAATATATGGATCAACCAAACCCTTTTACTTCAATTTACAGACATTCCATGAATCATTATGTAGGATTTACTTATTGTATTCATAAGTAAGTTATGACCTTCTAGTTATCAAAATCCTTTGATTCCAAGGACCCAGTTAAAACCTCATAATACTTTGAAAATTAAGAAGTTGCTTTACTTTGGTATTAATTCCAAGAGCATAGTGTAAACAAGTAACCATTTCAAAGGTAGACAGGATACAGTCAAAATGATCTGTGGTGTTTGGTTTTGGTATGCCCAGATGAGTTAAAAATTTAATATATGCTGTTTTCCCCTCACATTTACATCATGTGACTAGTCAGCTTCATAAACTAACATTATTTGATGTCATATTCAGAAGAAAAGTACAGATAAATGTTTGCAGATAAATGAAATGCTTATATTTCAGTTTATTTATGTGGTCAGTGCTTGGATTTTTTCCAAGGCTGGATGAGACAAATCCAGCTGATCTGATGCAGTGCTTGCAGTGTGACATCTTCTCTCGTGTCTGCTGAACTCAGCGAGGCAAATCAGTCTGAATGTGGGTTGTTAAGCTGAATCAGGTACTTTAAGTTCTTTTTACAGATAATGAACTCTAGTAATATAAATCCCCTGCATCTTACTTATCTGTTTGAAATGAAAGAGATTGTCATGCAGCAAGGTCTATTCAAATCTGTCTCACCAAGCATTAAACTGTATTACTAAATAAAATTGGAATCTGTAAAGTAGTTATTGTACAGCCAGGATATTGTACTAAAATCACACTTTTGTACGATATAATACCTTTATGCCAATAGCTGCACGTGTAGATGAAAAACAGACTATCAGGAGTAACTAGAATGGTACCTCATATATTAACCATTTCTAATATTCTTTACAGGTACTTTGATGATCATTATGTGGGACAGGTGTCTGAAGAAAGTCTTACTTTTGTTAAACATATAATCTGATTTCATTTCAACCCTCATAGTACCTGTATAATATGTACATTTGTACTGCGTCAATTTTTTTCCAGTGTTCAGAAGGAAACTTTGCATTTCCTACACTCTCCTGTAGCTTTAAAAGCCCTCACATAAACGCAGATTTGAAGACTTGTTGGTACCAAAACCCACTTTTTTGCATTAAAAAACTCACTTTTTATTCCGCATTCACGTAAGTGCTCCAAAGTTTAGAGAGAGCATATTTCTTAACTGAAATCTCTTTGAAAGTGATCATAATTTCCTCTATTACAAGAAATGAGGCACATACTCAGTCTGACAGAGACTGTGTCAGCAGGTAGAGATGACTTGGACACTCTTGTGCAAATTCCTTAAGATTCCTTTCTTCTACGGCCATGAGCAAAAGAGGCTGCTGCATGCAACTAAAGAGAACAGAAAGAAATTAAACACTTTTATCCAAAATGAAAAATACCATCATCACCAAAATTGTAGAGAAAAGGTGTTCACATGAAATGATACGACACTCAAATACTTCTCTCAAAAAATTTCTGCATTTCTTTATCTAATTAGAACGTCACACAGCAAAAATCAATGCTTCTCTAATGCTTTCCCTGCTGCAGTCATGACTTTAAAAGGATATTTATTGCAGAGGCAGCTGCTACTGATGACTACCATTATTTCCCCATTCTATAGTTCAACCGCATACTCTCATAAAACATTGTGACACTAGTCTTGAGCAGCCCAGTAATTTCCCCAAAATTACTGGGAATTTTGGGCAGCACTGTTTGGAGTGAATTGGTATCATTCACACAAATATACTCATGTTATTGATACAGTCTTTGCTCTCCTCTTAGACATATTAGTTCCAGTCACTTTTTTTTCTGCCAACTGCAGCCCTTTACAATATCCTTCTCTAAACTGGAGAGAGATGGATTTAATGAGTGGAGTGTTAGATGGATGAGAAAGTGGCTGGATGGTCACTTAAATAGGGTAGGGGTCAACAAGTCAGAGCCCTGATGGACATCAGTGACGAGTGATGTCCCTCAAGGGTCTGTGCTGGGACCAGTGTTATTTAATATCTGGACCAATGACACAGACAGAGGGATTGAGGCACCCTCAGCGGGTTTGCAGGTGACACCAAGCTGAGGGAGCAGTGACACCCCTGAGGGACAGGATGGCATCCAGAAGGACCTGCACATTCCAGGAGGTGCCCATGGGGATCTCAGGNTGCAGAGCTGCCCCAGCCCTGGGGCCCAGCACTGCAAGGAGCTGGAGCTGCTGGAGCCAGGCCAGAGGAGGCTCCAGGATGAGCAGAGGGATGGAGCAGCTCTGCTGGGAGGAAAGGCTGGGAGAGCTGGGATTGTTCAGCCTGGACAGGAGAAGCTCTGGGGTGAGCTCAGTGTGGCCTTGCAGTGCCTGAAGGAGCTGCAGGAAAGATGGAGAGAGACAATTGACAAGGGCTGGAGGGACAGGGCACAGGGAATGGCTTCCCAGTGCCAGAGGGCAGGGAGGGGTGGGATATTGGGAAGGAATTGTTGGCTGGGAGGATGGGGAGCCCCGGCACAGGGTGCCCAGAGAAGCTGTGGCTGCCCCTGGATCCCTGGCAGTGTCCAAGGCCGGGCTGGAGACTGGGGCTTGGAGCAGCCTGGGACAGTGGAAGGTTGTGCCCATGGCAGGAGTGGCACTGGATGGGCTTTGAGGTCCCTTCCAACCCAAACCATCCTGGGATTCTGTGGTTCTCCTGTAACTGCTGCTAACAATGGCTCTGATCCATTAATGCTTGACACACCATGCTAAGGCCTTGAAGCAAGTACATCTCCTATATTATCGCTCTAACCTCCAAAAGTTCTTTGTAAGAGAGGTGCAATATCTGCCGCTAAAAAGTATCAACAGAGAGATTTTAAAGTCATATAAAATTGCTCTGACAATGTACAACCCTATTAGAGAGATCACATTCCCTTGTATTTTCAAAATTATAAACTCCTGTGTCAGGAGTAGGAGGCAGGATACATATGTTAAACAATGAAAAAGGACTTAGAATGCTGATTAATTAATTAAGGCACATATTCTCTGCAATTTCTGTAAATGATAGATAGGAACGTAGATCCACTGCAACACAGTGTAAAATAACCTACTGCCACCTGCTGCTTCTGAGTCTGAGCTGTCATGTGGTGTCACTCAGGTTTGATTTACACTCATTTTGTATTTGGAAGAAACAGACTCCCGTTGCAAATATGTTTCCTTGTCTGAAAAAACCTTGCATCTGAAAAAACCCTGAATAAAACTGTTCAGCACCAGAATTATTAAACATTTACTTATCAAAAATATTTATCATTAAAAATTGATAATTCATTAATTTATTGATGATTTATTACTAAAAATTTTTAGAAAGTAACTTTTCCCACAGAATATCAGCCATTCTTTAGAAAAAATTGATTGCACAACAAATGGTCTTATTTTTGTTTCCAAGTTTTTGAAAAACATATACTAAACTTTGATAATAATTTTTTTAGAAGACACAAATGCTGGAGTAGCTCTGTAGAAATGAGAATATTTTTATTGTGAACGTTACCATCTTTTTTAATGCTTTGAAAATCACTTGATTTGATCTTTTTATCTCTATAACCAAAAATTTGTTAGCTTAATTAGGTTTTTTCACCTTAGAAATATGTTATCTGAGGTGAATATTCAACATATTGTCTATTCATTTGCATGATTAAGTGGAGCAATATGATCCAAAAAATGTCTTTGGAAAAATGAAATTATCAATTATGTTACAATTATGGTGTAATTAATCCTGTTTATCTTTAAAAAAAAAACCTAAAACTCTATGCTCTGCATGGGTCCTATCTGCTACATTTTTAATTAGGGAATCCTTCCATAGGAGCGCAGATAACTCTATTATTAAAACCTTTTTTTGCCAACTAATCTTATTAATTATATTCTTGTGTACAGTCCGTAACTGTGATGAAGCAAGCATTATGATTTTCTTCAGTGATTCTGAGCTGCTTCCTGACTACTTGACAACCTTGTGTAGCCACACTTTATCCTCGTTTTCTTCTCCATGGTGTTAATTAACACAGGGTCACCTTTCTGAAGAGCTGTTATTAAGTGCAGACTGCCTTTTGCTGTAAGATGATGTCAGCAAAGCAATTGTTCACATACCTAAGGCTATTATCTACTGTGGTACAAAATAAGTGCACAAGCCATTTAATTATATATAAAAAAAAGAATAATCTAATATAATAGTCTAGAATAATCCTACATACTTTGGTGTATTTCAAATGGATTTTTGAAAGTGTTCAGTGTTGACAAAGCCCTACTACCGTTGGCCTCAATACCTTAATTACAATGAGAAAAACATTAGGTCAATGCCACGTGTTTCTTTATAATCCAGTAAGAGGTTGTCTTTGTGACAGTATATGAAAATACTGCCTCTAAAAATATGTAGGAAGTGTACTCTGGAAAACATGTCATTTGCATTCGTGCTGCTCTAGTTTACAACAGATGTGTCTGCTGTCTGATAATAAAAGTCAAAGGTGATGTAAAGAATCTTTAAAAAACAGATATAATGACATTTTGAACACCAGAAGTGTCTTGAAAGGAGATGTTTACCTAAATCCTTTGGACCATCTGGGAAAACAATAAGGCTTTGATTTCATGAGTAGGAAATGCTCATGTTTTAAAATGGATTGTCTAATTATGATGAAGGAATTAGTAATGAAGTACACTATTTTAAGACTAATATTTTGATGAAAAAACAGCAAGTGGTAGGCTAATAGCCTTGTCATACCTCTTGTACCCAACACTTCTCACAGAATTCCCAGAATTGAGGGATTTTATGTGCAACATGTCTTCATATTTTATGTATAATAATGTCTTCAAGTCTACTCAGTATTTAGAGACTCTCCCTGTGAAAAAGGAATCAGAAAATAACAGATCATGAAAAGTACTTTATTTTCTGAATCAACATCAAATACTTCTAAACCTATTGCTGTCCAATGACAGCAGAGCATGAATGGAATGATTTTGGATAAGTATTTTGTGTATAGTCCTCAATACTTCTTGAACCTCCTCCTCCTCCTCCTACTCCAAAGCCCACAATTACTGTGCCATTTGGAAACCAGAAAAAAAAAATCTTAATTACATAGCTTTGTAAATTTTTTTTTGTTTATGGTCCATAGCTTAATGTTGATAGAGCTCTTATCTGGAACATGAAAAATTGGCTCTTCAAGAGGTGCATCACAATCCAACATATCTTTCCTCCTAGCCTTGTACGCAAAATCAGTAAAGAATAGTATATTTTCTTCAATCTTTGTCGTGGTGTGAGTTAAGGATGCAAAAAGTTCCCAAAAGACACAGCTAAGCACATACTCAGTCTTCAGAACTAATATTGGATTATTTGCAGCTACAAGTCTTTCTAATATCTCTGGTAAACAATTATGGGTTTAAAAAAATCCCATAATACTGAGTTAATGAATTTTGATCTCACTTTACCTAAAGACATCACAGTCACTCCAAAATAGTAAACAGACAACTTTTATTTCAGAACTTGATAAGAGTCCTTCTACTAGAGGGAGAGTTGAAGTGATCAAAGTCTATCCAAAATGACCAAGAGGGTTATTATAATTTTACAGTAAGAAAAAATACCATCTGCTTTTTAAATCTACCTCAGGTCTTTGGAAATTCCTGGATGCTGGATTTTCACATTCTTCGTGACCTAATTCTCTCACAAGTGTAAGGAAAATTTTCAACTTCTACAATATAAGAAGCTAGATTCTGTGAGATTATGAAGACTGAAGTCCAGGGAAAACATTAAGTCTGGATCACTCTTTTACAATTCACATTTTAACAACATTGTCATGAATTACTGTTGTTTAAAAAAAAAAAACAACAACAACAACAACAATAACAACAACAAACAATCAAAAAACCTCCACCACCCAAGAAATGAACAACTCAATAACAAGAAATCCCCAAACCAGACTCCTTAAGTAAAACAGGTCAAATAGTTCTGGAAAGCATTTGAACTGGTGAGAAATTTTATGAAGACATATCCATTCAGAGAGAGTTTAATCATGTGTTTAAGTACATAAGATCCTAAGACACCATTTCTTTTTAAGTATATGGATAGAAAATTACTATCTAAATCAATGTTCAGGAGCCTTGGAAACTCTCAGTGAGGAAACATTTGCAAATAAAAAAAGCTTCTCGGAAGTTTTCTTTACCCTTTTTTTTTTTCCTCCTGAACCACAGTGCCTACGCTATAAATAAAGCTTGTAGGGAAAAAAAAAAAAAATTGAAACCAATTCAGTGCTTTATTTGATTTTGCACTACCATATTATTTATTCCAAATTCCAAGGTTGAGATTCCAATTTTCTTATGCTTGGTATTGGATTTCTGCTGATTTTATTAATTTAATTAAGTCCCCTTGTAATCAGAATCAATAATTTGAAACAGGATTTTTAAAGGCTGTTGAAGCCTGTGGGAAACCCATCACATGCTGAAACATGGGAAGTACTCAGTGTTTTGAAAACTGAAATTGCTGACAGAATGAAACTTATCAAAGAAAAGAAATTTATCAGGGGTGTAACAAGAAGAATGGACATTGCAAAATTTAAAACCAAAAATAGTAGTGCAATATAAAGGTTTGGTCATCATCTACCCATGAAAAATTTGTATTTGATTAAAAAAAAAAATAAAACAAACCCTTGAACCTTGGTTGCAGGTTTAAGGAAAAGAAGATCAAACTGAAAGGGATGCAAAAATGTTGCTAGGATGCCCAGGGGAATTAGAACATAGGATATAGGAGATGGGTGATAAACCATTTTTTTTGTCCTAAAATGTAGAATAAATATCAAATCAGACAAAAATCCTCTCCATAGGTAGCTCAGAAGGCAAAAGGTAAGAGAAGTTCTAGATAAACCCCAGAGCAATATTTTACCCAATATTTGCACAAGGACAAAGGGAAGTCCATTTATGATGGTATTTAAGCTTGGAATTGGTTAACTGTTCCGAAAAAGTCAACAATTTTTAAAGGAAGACTGGTGGGAAATTCCCCTGTATTCAACAACAGAAGGAAACACTTTTACAGCAGATTATATAGCACAGCAAGAGACTGAACTCCACACTTCAAGAGATTTTTCAAACTCTATGTTTTAAAAAGTGCATTTTACAGTTCAGTTTACCAAAATATTTTAGCTTTTACTCACTGGCCTGCTATCAAATTTGTTGTCATCCTCTTCGAACCAAATACGAGAGAAACAGAGTCCAAAACCTGACAGCATAAGTGGGTTTTGCAAGACCTGGCTCTCAATTCATTCCATGAATTAACCTTGAAAAAAATAATTGAATTTCATTCCCCAGCATAGGGCAATGTTAATTTATTTCAAAGTGTCTCACTAAGAGAAGTGCTAATGAAATGCACTGGATATAATTTTAACAGCTATTGTTATTGTTATAATGACTCAGCATTTCATCTGAAGGGCATATTTTTATTAAATAAGATAGGCAGACAGCAAATGTCAAAGTCATATAAATGTCCATGCAGGGGAAGTCAATCTTTATTCAAGGTTCTAACTTTCAAATTTAAGCAAGTAAATTAAGTCAATTAATTAGCCATCAATTCAACATGAACGTGATGAAGTCCTTTGTCAGAGCCATCTGCAGTGCCTAAATTTTAAACATGATATATAATAAATTGAAACTAATGCAAAACAGCAGGAGTGGAATGTGGGAATTATTAAGTAGGTGTCAAGGGTTTGTCCTGCAGGAATACTTCTTCCTACTGCCAGTGAAACACAGAGTAGCACGTGGCTCTGAAATCCTGAAACAAAAATGTCTAACATTATTTTGAAATGTACTTTTTTTTAGAGTCCTGTTGTTAAAACAAGCCTAAGAATCTCAGTTGCATCTTTGCATTGCTTTTGGCCTCTATTTCACTGCTTAAAGATTATTGTACCCCAAAGCCACTTGGATCAATCACTGAAGGATTTTTTTTCATCTCTTGAAAACTTTGAGGTGTTCTTTGGAAGGCTGTTAGGTTGTGTAAGACTTTAATCTCAATATTGATGACCCATCTTCTTAAAGAGCTTGCAAATGTCTCACGTCACTGAAACACTGAGTTTTTTCCTATCTCGTTAACTTCTCTTCACAAGCATAGCCCAATAAAGATTAGTATTAGGTTTCACCTCTTTTTGTCACCCCTACTTCTTTCTTTTTTTTTCCCCAAGAAATGTTAAGTCAGTAATTCTTTATTTTCATTCTACTTCAAAAAAATTTTCCCCAACACATTTTGTCTGTTGATCCAGTATGAAGTGCCTGCAACACATACTACTTACCACCACTCATTCACAAAAAAGGGAACTGCAATACATGTCTCACTCAGATTGTCATGATTTAATAGAGTTAATAGATATTAATAATTTTGTTTTGCTATTGTAACATTATTCGCCTTACATTTATTTCCTTACATAATGTACACATTTCATTATTTTGGGAATTTGGGAGATGATGTGGGATCACCTGATTTCAGTGGGCAACTTTAAGACTTAAGAGATGTATTTATACTGAGATTAATTCTAGCTGGGTCATATACTTAACTTTGGAATGGGATTATGACAAAAACTAAATGTGCCTCCATTTTTCCCTTGACTTCCTAAAAGAAGAGATGAAGAGTTCAACAAATGGTGTGGTGACCTTGGGAATACATTTCTATTACAGTTCTTGGTTGTTTAGGCACAGTTGTGAATTTATGAAATGATTACATTGGCTTCATGTTTGCCCTGAAGCTGGAATTCTCCAATTGCCTGCAATGACCCCATCCTGGCTGACCCCACAGCTCAATTAAAGCAGGCACTTCCCTTGGTGGGTAATCTCAGGCACAAAAATGAGCTCTCATTTGCACTGGGACTTAAAGTGGGATCCAATCTGCTATGGGAGCTTAGGAAGGGTTTTTAGCAGAGTGCTCAAACATGTACATCACCCTTTACAAAAGGTATTTCTAATTGACTTAGCAAAAGAGACAGACTCTGGAATTTGGGAAATGTTGCACAACAGAACATCCATTTCATTATATTTGTAGTAAAAGATTGCCTTAAACTCTGAAGCATAAGATTCTCTTTTTTCTTTTTTTTTTCTTTTTTCCTTTTTTCTTTTCCTTTTCCTTTTTTTCTTTTCCCACAAGTATGGATTCTGATAAAATCCAACAGAAGACCTTCTGGAGAACTTAGCAGCACAGATTTTTCCATCTCACGATCTTTGCCTTGACAGTAATGACATGAGTAATATCTGAAATAATATAGAATCTCTTATTAATAATTACTGTTTTATTAAAAACAAAAAATATCAAACCAAAGGCCAAAAAGTATTGCAGGTTTTTCTCAAATGCTCAATACTAGTCTGTGAGACATTTCTGATTTCTTAAAACTGCAGTTTTGTTCACTATTGATAAGAATAGGTGTCTGAGTGAGGACTGATTGAAAGGTTAATGTGCTAAGCATATGAAGCAAAGTAAACTGGGATCACAAAAACAAAAAGAAAAGGACTTTCTGTTCAATGTAGAGTGAAAAACACCTAAAGCTCTAACTTTTATTAATCACTCAATTGTACAATTGTATAATTACTCTTTTGGAATTCAGGAGTATTAGTCCTTCTCCTGTCTGAAGCTTAGAAAACAGGTGACTCTTGTCCACCACACAGTCTGAGGAAGACCAGACCCTGGCACTGGTCACAAATGTAAGTAAAATAATTGTGTTTGAAAACACCAATACCATGAGACAGCTTCTTCTCAGTCACTGCTAATCAGAGGCAAGAAAAGGATTTTTTATTTGATTTAATTTTGTCTCAAAGGTGTTCCCAGTATGGCGTAGCTACACTAACTATAGTAACTACAGCCTTGTTTGCCTCTCCATAAAGATGAAGTGATGAGACAATGAGCTCCTACAAAAGGTGATTTCAAATATTCTGCTCTAAGCAGCCTCCTGGAGCATTTCTGCTCACTCTCTGGTCATTATGCCAGACACCAGCTGCCATGTGTGCTGCTCTTTTCTCACAGCAGATGACAACATAATCAGTAGGACTTTGCTTGCTGTGACTCACTGAGATTAAGCATTTGGCAAAACAACATATCTAGCACAGAATCACATGTTAATGAAACCATTCCTTGTTGCTACTTGTCTTTATTAGAACCAGGCCTTTGCATAGGGGGAAATTGCCTTGGACAACAGAGGAAATAAAACAGCTTCAGTTCCTCTTCACAGTCTTTGATTGTGTTATTATCACAACGGCACCAATCGCTCTGCTCTGACCATCAGTTTCATGGAGCCCTTGTGCTCTGTGCTCTGCACTGCGGTTAGAGACAAGGGGTTGCAATTTTATCATTTTCCTCTGCAGCCTGGAGAGGAGAAGATTGTGTGAAGACCCAATAGCAAACTCCCAGCATCTGAAGGGGACCTATAGGAAAGCTAGAGAGAGAACCTTCATCATAAATTGTAGTGATAGAAGAAGGAATAATGGGTAAAGATCGAAAAAGGGGAAATTTGCATTTGATATTAGGAAGAAATTCT
>WAAE01002211.1:233856-274470 GCA_013400495.1 Nicator chloris | reverse complement strand
TATTATTATTATTATTAATTTATAATTATATTATTTATTTAATAATAAACCTTCAGTGTTTATCAGAGAAACTGGAAGAACAGAATTGGGTAAGGCCTACTGAAAGGACAAAATTTAACATTGTTTGGGCAACCAACACCCACATCAGAATAAATGGCACCCAAGAGGAACAGGAAGTTCACATTTTTAACTTTCTCTGGAGATTATAATCTGAGGGTTGTAGTCTCTGGGAACACCACCCGCAAATTTAGGGGAATAGCCAATAAACATCATTTTCTGGGAGGCCACCAGAGTACTACCATTTATAGCAAATTCTTTTGCCAGGGGAGGGCTTCTAATGTCATCAGATTCAGACTTGCAGCCTGAATTTGCAGCCTAAAAACACAACCAGCAGTCCCAACAATATTTTAGTTCATAGACAAGTTGACAGACTTTCTCCTCCCAGTTTGAAAACCCCATTTTACAGCAGACTGTAAAACAAGAGCCTTCAGAACGCTGGTGTTTAAGGGAAATACGCATTCCCTTCTGTCTGGGTTTATTCCATTTTTTGCAGACAGCTGCACACACAATTTTCTCACTTTCAAACGTGCTGCTTGATGCAGCACATTTAATGCATAATATTTAATAATAAAAACATCTAAGAAGACTTTTTTTTTTTACTTTAATTGGAATAAAATTATTTTAGAGTCCTAAAGTCCCAGTGTCCCAGGATGGTTTGGGTTGGAAGGGACCTTAAAGCCCATCCTATTCCCACCCCTGCCATGGGTAGGGACACCTTCCCCTCATCAGGCTGATCAGAGCCCAACCCTACCAATTTTCCTCCTAAAATCACAGATGTTTTTAATTGATTTTTTAATAGAGGACTGCCAAATAAGATCTTCCCTTGGCAAGGAATTCATGGCAATTTTTCCTTCCCTCTGTCTTTAACTGGAATATTTTGAGATACATATAATTCTTTAGGAATGGTTTCACTGGGGGAAAATTTTGGACTTGCTGATACTTAATGTTCAAAAGAGGATGTAAAAACCTTAAGTTGCACTCCCTCATAGAGAATCAAAATTGTCATCAAAGCATGTGATGCAAATTCAAAATTATACTCAATATGAGTGTTTTTAGAGGTAATTACAAGTTAACTAAACTTTTAGTGATTTCATGGGAGAGTGGTTTATCTCTCATTATTTATTATTTTTTTCACTGTCTTAATAATACTTCATTGCTGCCAGTGCTGCACACATTTCAACTAATAAATAGAAATATGTTGCAATTATATTAATTTTTATATTTAATGCAGTCATCAAAGCCTTCATGAAACTGAAACCCAAACGTATATTGCCTCATTTCATAGATGGTTATTAGAATAACATTTTTCCATTAAAGCATGATTTTGTATTATTACAGAAAGGGCTGCATTTTGCTCATTTCCTTTTTCCTTTAGGCAAATAAAAAGGGGTTGTTAGTGGAGAGAAGGTTTAATAGATTTTCAAAATGCATCTGTCATGTAGAAAGTGATCTATAGTTATTAAGACAGCATCTTTTACAGAAGCCTGAATGGGCTGAATGGAAACTCAACGAGAGCCTACAAAGTGTGCTCCAAATCTGTAACTCAGCACCTTTTCTCTTGTTCTTAATTTATGGATTTTATTTTCCCAGCATCGTTATTTCAATTTGCTGTTTAAGATTGATTCTGGTGGTGTTTTCCTGTTATCACAGAACTCATTTAAGACAAGAAAATGTGTATTATGTCCCTGTGGGACATGGCAGTAACCAATGTCCCCTCTGGAAATTTAGAAACGAAAATTAGTTCTCCTTATCCAACACTCTTTGTCATGTTAATGAAGGAATAATTCAGCATGTAAGAATTGGAGGTGATAGATACAAACCTGAAGCCAGATTCCTTTTACATTTTAGGATTTTGGTATGAGACAGATGATGCCCAAGGTGTGTCATTTCTGGGCTCTGGCATTCCCTGCAGAGACATTTCTTTTATCCCCTCCCACTCCAGTTCTGCATGTCCTGAGCGGCTGTTGGAGGCAGGGGAGCCCAGGAGCTCATTTTGCTCCCTCAGGATGTCCTTTACCTCACCCTCAGTCACCACTGCAACCTTTCCATGTGCTTCTTCCTCATCTCCCTTGGCTCTTTGTTTCTCTGGATCACTCCTGGTGTTAGTCTGAGAAAGTTCACTGCAAACCTAACAAGAAAAGACAAATTCTGACAGATCCTCTGCTCAGCTTTTGCTGGTCCAGTATCAAAGGCAGGGGAGGATGAAAGGACAGCTGGGCAGCCTTTGGACAGGAGAGCTCTGCTAACGTGAAGGAAGGAGGACATCAAAGTTCTTTAAAAGTTTAATTTACTTGAGAATGGCAAACTGATCCTGAGGACTGGCCTGCTCTGAGGCAAGATGATGGGCCGAGTGTCTCTGCACACATCAACAAAACAGGAGGGTTTCCTCTGAGCCTTTGTGTTAAATGGTTTCTGATGGTGTTCTCATAGATAAATTAGTTCTTGTAAGAGGATCTCTTTTTTAATAACGGGTGATAAATTATGTGCATCCTTGTGCTTTCACTTATTTTATAATAACAGCACCATGAGGGGTTTCCTGCGGTTTTCATCAGGTTGGGTTGGCACCATGCTGCATTTTGAAGCAAGGATGGAATCCTGGAATCCCAGGATGGTTTGGGTTGGAGGAAACCTTACAGCCCATCCAGTGGCACCCCCTGCCATGGGCAGGGACACCCTCCACTGGCCCAGGTGGCTCCAAGCCCTGTCCACCCTGGCCTTGGACACTGCCAGGGATCCAAGGGCAGCCCCAGCTCCTCTGGGCACCCTGTGCCAGGGCCTCCCCTGGCATCCTTCCTGACTCTTTTGCCTGTTCATTTTGTGTCCATGATTGTGAGTGCCATGTTCCTCCCGGGTCTGCTGCAGACTGTAACAGAAGAGTTAAACCACCCAACTGCAGCGTTCAAGCCTTAGTTCAAAATTCTTTCGCTAAATTTGGTTTGATGCCTTTGGCTGAGAAGTCTTTGTAAAATCACGATTACTTTGGTCACTTTTTGTCATCATTTTGATCTTAAGGAATTTAAGATAAACTTTTACTCCACACTTGTTTACTGCTGCATTTTTTTCTCAAGAGATTGTCCCTTAAGCTACCCTGAGGATATGTTTCCTGTGTGCAACTGTTTCTTTGAGACAGACCTGAGTTATGAAATGATTTAATTTTATGTATGAAGGCTGAAATAAGGCATTAAGTGTAATCCACATTCTTTATGAAATAGGTGATTCACAGGATACGGAAATGCTGACACTGAAGGACTCTGAAGACCTAAAGAAAAATTATTAACTCACTAAATCATTTGATGTCCAAGGATCAGCAGCTTGTCCACACTGTACCTGAATTATGCAAATTGAATTATTTACATTAAGTAAAGTTTTTTAAAAAAAGGCAAAGAGATATTTGTCAGGGATTACTGTGAACATCTTTATTCCAAATAACTCTGCTTCAGTCGTTTGGAATAGAATTTTAAGGAGAAACCTCCCCTTTACATCAGTGGCCTTGCCTTGGGCAGAGCCCTGGGTGAGGATGTGGCCAGAGGCAGGTAGAAGTTTTATCCCTAACTTACTAGGGAAAAAAGGGGAAAAGGCAGCATCCTGCAGCTGGCTGCACCTCTTTTTTTTCCTCCTTCACATGACTGTTACTTTTTGTTTCCTTTACATGTATTATGCCAAGGAAAACTTGTAAAGTTCTCATCATCTAATACAAATCAAGATTAATTTTTTTTTTTTTTTAATTCAAGAAAGAAGTCATAAAGGAGGTGGAATTTGATATTTTGGGGAAATTTTTTTTTTTTTTGCAGGATCATTAACTGTATTCTGGTAAGACTAAGACAAAACCAGAAACAAAGAAAATCTGAGTTCAGAACTGCTTCATTTCGTGGCTCTCCTGACTCCAAGTGCCAGAGACACCAAGGAAGCAGAAGCTCTGCTTCCCACTGCCTTTAGGGCAGCTAAAATGAAATTAGAAATGCAGAGTCGTGGCTTCTACAGTCTCCCTCTATTTTCATAGACTCCCCTGTGCAAAATAACTTCTTAAAAAGAAGTCAGGAAGTGATTCTTTAGGATGTTTACAGAATTATTTTGTGCTGCTGTTGACACAAATGTCTCAGGCGTCATCAGGGTGAAAATCTGAAAAGCTGTCCTTTTAATTCTATTAATTCATGCTTAGGGGCTTCTTAATTTCCCTCTGCTAATAGATATCTGCAAATGTTATTAATTTCCATCCTGTGTCAGCTGAGAAAAAAGCCCCATCAGTGGCTACATGGAGTACAATATTTTTTAGATATCAGACAAAGAAAAATAATGCTGTGTTTTTGATCTCGAAATAACCAGAAAATGTGTCTTAATTTCAAAAGCTTGAGTCAGGCTTTGTCTTTCAGAAAGAGCTGAGTTACCAGTCAGGGTGAATGTGAGACTGGGAGTTACCTTCAGTGTTGGGTGAAATAACATTTAATAAACCTTCAATTCATCCCAAATTCTTTAAGCACCCCATTTCTTGCACTGTGAATCTGTCAAAAGGTTTACCAAGTGTGATGTTTTTGCTTCAAGCACTTTCAGTCAATGGAATGACTTAACAGGAGAGATGCTAACTCTGGGTTTTTCAACAAAGTGTGTGGA
This sequence comes from Nicator chloris, assembly GCA_013400495.1. NCBI lineage: Eukaryota > Metazoa > Chordata > Aves > Passeriformes > Pycnonotidae > Nicator > Nicator chloris. The sequence continues at coordinate 269,802 of WAAE01002211.1, read as the reverse complement.
TAGTTCTGCTTCAAATTCCAAAAATAAAACTCGCTTGGGATCTGAAACCTGGGGGCTTGGCCTCTGTTTTTTCAAGGACAGAAAGAGCTTGTTCTTGTTTAATGTGACTGAAGGAAATCCAGATACTGAAGCCATCTCACATATTTGCTGTGGCTTCCCTAGAAATCCTGTTCCTGTCTTCACTTGCCTGGGAAGATGGAGCTGCATTCCCAAGAGGAATGGCCAGAACACAGGCTATGGATTATTCTCACAGAGCAGCACATTTGGTGAGCCCTGGCAGCTCCTGGAACAAACCTCAGCCTGCTGATCACACAGAAATCCCTGCCAGAGTTACCGGGCCAGGGTGGGAAAGACAGAAAGCGAGTAGGAATGTGGAAGTCAGAAAAGAAGGAATGCAGCAGCTTCCCATTTTCAGGAACTCGATGGAGTTGTGTAATTCAGGTGATGGTGTGTGAATGCCTGGGGAAGAATCATCCAAATCGTGAAGGAAGGCCAAAGAACAGTGATAAAAAGTGCTCCGCCAAAGTCTTTGTACACAAATTTAATTTGATCTTTGCCATTTAACCAGTGCTCTGCCTCCCACTTTTCCATTAGTACCAGCTCCATGGAGCTGCTATGGTGCCAATAGAATGGAAAGACCTAAATCCTCTAAAGCTGTTGTCTAGAAGAGACATAATTATGATTTTTTCATGCCTTTATAGCCTCCTACCCCCTAAGCAATACCCACATGCTGCCACACACATGGATTTTACCTCTGCTTCTCCTCTAATCCTGACTCATTTGGGTCTTTGAATTTTCCTGGATTGAAGAGAACTTGTATGCCTTTTATCCAATCCATTTCAAAGTCAGCCCCTCCTGCACATGTTTCGCTATGATTTCAAAGAGAGGAGAATATCAGCACAAGAATTCCCAGTCAGAGATTTTCTGACTTGGACAAGTTGCTGTGCTGACTACTTTTTTCCCCTCTTTTTAATTTGAGGAGAGAATTTCACGAGAGGCTAAAGCCCATTGGTCAAGGTCAGGATGGTTTTCACTGAGCTTAAGCACAAGATGTTCTTGTAAGTGCTGTTCACTTTACCTTGGCTCCTGTTTATCCTGGTAGAAGCTGATGAGGATTTAACTCAGGGAAAAGCACATCCCATCTTCCATCATTTAGGCTGACAGTTTTTAAGTTCCCACTCTGTACTTGAGTGGTCACTCTGCATTTTAAAGTCATATTTCTGAACAGCAACACCAGAACTGCCTTTGGGAGCTCATACAGACATATTTCAGGAACTATTAATGTTTTAAGCAAAGAGAAGTATGATAAAGATAATATATATTAAATATATTCAATATTATTAAATATATATTAAATATTAGTCTTAAAAACCTAACTCAACTATACAATTATAAGAAAAAAAGCTTGGTTCTTACAATGAGACCTTAAGTTCAAAATGACCAGGGATACAAAAGCTTGTGCTGTGGAGATGTTTAATGCATCCACAGTTCAGTAGCCACTGAGAAAGGGACTTTTTTTTTCCTCATCCCCTGCCAGCAGATTCCTCATCTTGGGATTTCAAATGGATTGTTTTGTTTGGAAATGAATTCCGTGCAAAACTGAGACAATCCTTCTGCACAGGGTGGGATTGCTGGAGTGCCCTGTGCAGGACCAGGAGTTGGACTCCATGATCCCTGCGGGCTCCTTCCAGCTCAGGATATCCTGTGATTCCATGATTTCTTCATATTACCAAAAGCATAATCAAAAACTGGGAACCACAGACCTGAAAAACTATACATAGCCTATGCACTTAAACTGTATTTTAAAATGAAGAGGTAAAATCATCAAGATTAAATACCCTGAATAAACTTTATAGGTTACAAAAACAAAGGGAAATGTATCCAAATGTTTTGGAGGAAAGCACAAGTATTTTATTTTTAATGTGATGTATTTGTATAATTGATGCAATACAAAAGAAATCCTTACTAGCCAGTTAAAGGTAAAAATGTCAGCTTGTGATAATTAAAAGCATTATTTTCTGACTATTTTAGCTCTCAAATTATAAGCAAGGATAGTTGTTTAAGCCAAAACCAATTTTTTTTTTTTTAATAGAATCTTGGTACTTTATTTATCCTCTTTAGGTTGATTCTAAACTGGGCAAAACCTGGCCCATACATTTAAACTCCAACAGAACTGCACCACCAAACAGGACTGGAAAAATGCCTCAGGATATTTTATATTGCTGTCACTGGAAATGCATATGGAACTTCAGTTTCCACTACAAAAATGAGATGAAAATAAAGTTATTTGCTCTAAAAGCTATTACAAGGGAAGACTGTGAGTGTAATAAATTTTTCCCTTTCAAGAATAAACAATGCATGACATGACTTTTATTTTCTTTCAGGGAAGGAATGTAATAGGCTGAGTTATGTGGCAGCAGTTGTTAATACTTGTTTTAATTATGAATCAACTTTGATTTAGTAATACACTGCCAGACAAGGTTTCCAATCCACATCGTGGAGCAAATGATACAATTCACATTTGGAAGTGAAACAAGAAATTACCAAAGTGTTTTTTTTTTTCCCTAGGAAAAAAATAATTTGTGGAAACTGTGTTAATCAGGAGCTTCATGATACATAATCAGCAAAACAGGGTAAAGAACTTCACTGTTTATATTAATCTTATTTTAATTTTAACCAAATAATAATTGCAAATATACTTTCACCCAGAACAAGGAACTCAGCATATTATTGTTGATTTTTTGGCTAAACACTGAAGCACATTTTGAAAATACTTCTTTTTCATAGGTTTAATGCTTAAATTTGATTGACTTTAATTTTCACAGATGCCATGGCTTTAACCCCTCTTTTTCATTTGGAACAGATGCACAAAAAGGTTGTGTGTCTCCATATCTAAGCAAATGCAAGGCTGCTCTAACATTATAAATAAAGGATTTGTTTGGGGGCAAATGGGCACGAAATATAGATTTCTATTTTGGAGAACAAGAAGCTGCCTCCCACGGATCAAACCAACTATTCATCTTAAGCCCTTTTAAATTTTTTATGTTTCCTGTATTGTTCTATCAGCTATGCCACTGTATCCCCATATTTTTGGCTTTTGGGCCCATTCTCTTCCCACTTAGGATGGGGCAAGCTTATATTTTTCCATACCCATGCAATTACTATGGACATCTAAATAAGTTCACTCCAGAAAACCTTTTCTATTTTTCCTTTCCAATAAATATTGTATTATTGGTTTTGAACAGTTCACATTTTGATGTGGATGGTTCAATTTGTTTTTAGAAAGGTTCCTATCAGATGTGCAATATTCTGTATCTCCACATCCTGGATTAGGTTTGGGGTTTTTTCTCCCCTTTTTTTGGACTTGTGTGTGTTTGTTTTTGGTTTTTCCTGTTTGTCTCTTTGGATAGGTTTAGGAGGTGTGAGTGTGTGATTGGTATGGCAAGAAATACTTTGGCTTTTTATCAGTTGTGTTATTGAATGGATTTCATGATTGCAGCACTCGGCATCTTTGATCTTGTTCTTTAAAGAAGTGTCTGCCCAGCTAATTTCTCATTGGAAAAAGGACTAAAGAAGTCAGTTAAACATCTCTTTTGATTAATTTTTTCTGACTTTCATTGTTGGCTGCAGGCACAAATAGAGAGCTGAGGAGGAGAATAACCACAGTGTTTAATAACTTGAAAATTAAGCAGGCAGAGGAAGACAATGACCCCAAGGGAGCCTCATCCCAGCCCTGCAGTTGGCCATGGCTGTACTCCAGGTGCTCCCAAAACTCCCTGGGACTGACACTTTCCAGAGCTCAGAAGGACTTCAAGGACCTCCCAGAAAATCTCTTTCCCTATATGTTTATTTGTAAAGGTTACAAATACTCACAAATATAAAATATTTTTAACATATACATCTGGATGCAGGTTTCTAGCTCTAGTTTACACATAAGCACATATTTATACAAGTGAATGAATAAAAATGAAAATAATTGCTCATGAAATTAATGATCAAGATGGGAAGGGGAAGGGGAAAAATTAGAAAAGAAAAAAAGAAAGAGAAAGAGAAGAGAAAGAGAAAGAAAGAGAAAGAGAAAGAGAGAGAAAGAGAAAGAGAAAGAGAAAGAGAAAGAGAAAGAGAAAGAGAAAGAGAAAAAGAAAAAGAAAAAGAAAAAGAAAAAGAAAAAGAAAAAGAAAAAGAAAAAGAAAAAGAAAAAGAAAAAGAAAAAAGAAAAAAGAAAAAGAAGAAAAATTGTCTTCTCCCCCAAGCTAATATTGTAATTTTATTATTCAAATCTTATATTTAAAATTTCAACCCAGCATGGAGAATTTAATCCTTCTCACACTCCAGGTTCCTGTGGTTTTTTGGCATGGTGAATCCCCATCTGAGTAGGGCCCTTTCAGCTCCCAGTGTTAAATATAACCTGGTCTGGCACTGCAGATATCACCAGCCTGAGCAGCTGATGATATTTTTAACTGATACTGTCAACGTGCTTCCTAAATGGACTTGTTTAACTTCATCCAAACAGTTATCTGGAGTGCTGCTTTATAAAGGTGATTAATAACCCAGAGGTGACAGCAATTCCCAGAAAAATCTGTTGGGACCTTTCACTTCTTTTCATGTAAAAACACATGAGATATTATTTTATAACAGCTAGGTAAGACATATCTCCTTCATGTCACAAGACAATTAAATATCGACTTAATTAACCTCTTCCTCTTAAATCCGGAGTTTGTCCAGACTTTTGGGCACACAAGAAAGAAAAGAAGAAAATACCAATTTGTGATGATCCTGTTTAACAGAAACCACACTCCTCTGGTGACTGTGGTGACGCGGCACCTTACTCTGCCGCGGTGCGAAAACGGGAGAACCGCCACCTCTTAATATTTGCCTTTGTTTTTCCTTGAACAGGTTGAGACCAGGATAAAGGAAAATGTTTTTATTGCAAGTCTTTCAAGAAATAATTCTTTATGTCTAAAGTACTGAGCATAACAATGGTGGCATTATCATGGAGTCATGGAATCCCTGAAAGGTTTGGGTCAGAAGGGTCCTCAAAGCCCATCCAGTGCCACCTCCTGCCATGGGCAGGGACACCTCCCACTAGCCCAGGTTGCTCTAAGCCCCGTCCAGCCTGGCCTCAGGCACTTCCAGGGATGGGAAGGCACCAGCGATGGGGGTTAGGAACAGAAGGTCCTCTAAGTTTACAATCTTCAACAAAACGGAGCTCAAAAAAGGAATATGCAAATTACATTTTAGGACAACTTAATATCCACCTCATGCTAGACTTGCCTAACTGTCGTTGTAGGACATGAAAAAAGGATGAGAGACTCTAAATACTTTAAAAGGCAAAGAGCAGAGAAAAAAAAAAAAAGGCTTTATTGTCTAATTCTTACTACCTTTTTATAAGGTGTTCCGATACAGACTTAACATGATTGGTGAATAGGAACGACACCTCTCTAATCCCACTGGTTAAACCAGAGAAACAGCTAAAATGTTTTGAGAAATAGAAAAGCAAAACACCACCTGGAGAAAGATTGTTTTTGGAAAGGAGAGTTGTTTGCCCAGATTGTTTTGAGAAGAAGCTTTCTTGAGGACAACAGCTAGCAGGCTAAAATCTCTCAGACCCAGAAATATCAGGGCCACAGCTAACGACAATACTTGGGATTAGATCCCCAAATATTCACTCCCAGGTGTGTGGTGACATTTAGGTCTGCTCCTTGGTGGCTGAGCACAGCCCAGGGCCTGGGATAACAATTCCTGAGCTGTGTTTGAGCCCTCCAGTGGCCGCTGGTGCTGTGTGTACTTGAGAACCGACAATTAGAGCCTCAGTGTTTATAAAACGAGACCCCGTGGCTTTGTGTGCAGTCACCAATATGTTTCTGTGAACCTGATCTGACAAAATATTTTGTTATTTTTCCTGAAAGAGCAAGGCAATCATCTGTCGCAGCGGCAAAGTCCGTGCTCCCAATTCTCCCAGAGTATCACCGCCAGCACCACTACTGAATATTTAATGTTCTTGCTCCCAACACCCACAGGGTGGGGCTTTTCTGGCTGCTGTGGCTGGAACGACCCTTCCCCAGCGCAGCAGAGACTCCCTCTGCCCTCCCTGCTGCACTGGGATGCACAACACAGGTATTTACATGGGATATTTGTGCAGCTTCCATTCACAGCAGAGCTCTTTCCAAACTGCTTTCGAAGCACACAGGGCTCCAAAGGCTCTCCCAGCCACATTTCCCCCTGTTTTTAGGAGAAGCAGGGCAGATAAGTGCTGTTCTTGCAGTGCTGGGTTTGTTAATGTCTTCCCTGTTCTTGGAAAAAGGGCTTTTCTGCGTCCCTGAAATCTGGGCTCTTGGGCACAGGAGTAAATTGCCAAATTGCCGAATTTGAGCAAACTGATTGTGTGTGCATGCTCGTGGGGCCTGGGCAGCTCCAGTTTCCTGCTGCTTTAGGGCTCCCTCATCACCGTGCTGAGCCCCCTCCAAGCTTTGGGGACACAGAAACACCTTTCCTACAACTGTGGCAACAGCACTGGAACAGCTCTGCAAAATCTTCATTCTAACTGGAGGCTCTCCGATCTACCTTATCCGAGTGTTTTAAAACAAGCTGTCTTTTCCTTGCTGGATTTTCCCCCCCCCCCTTTTTTTTCCCTTTTTTCCTTCTTCTGATTGCCTGTTATTCCACAATTCAGGAGGCATGAATGTGTTTCAGTTACAACAAAATGGATATACATTTAGTAATCTTTCACCTCTTCGCTCATTTCACATGAATGCTTTTAAAATGAGTACCAAAAAGCCACGAAAAGAAGAAGAGACATTTTCTTTTCCTCTGGAGATGGGAAAAATTTTTATCTCATCCCTTTGTCTGCATTCTAAGAAGAAAATGAAAGCTCTCCCTGTCTGCAGATCTAGCCTGGAAGTCTCCATTTTTAAACTATATATACATATAAAAGTATAGAATCAGAGAATCACAGAATGGTTTGGGTTGGAAAGGACCTTAAAACTCCTCTCATTCCACCCCTGCCATGGGCAGGGAAACCTTCTGCTAGACCTGGTTGCTCCAAAGTGACCTTTCACCAATTTAGTCTGAAGTTAATGAAGAAACCTTTGAAGAGGGAAAATATTTATATATTGTTCAAATAATGTCATTTTAGAATAATACTTGTGGTTGTTTTTATTCAGCCTAGGAGAAAGATGGAGAGAAACCTTTCCCAAGGGCCTGGAGTGACAGGACTAACGATGGACTAATCTGCAAGAGATATAATTCTCATGTTGGGATTCCAAGACCAGGCCAGGATGAAGAATGTCACATGGGCACCCACCACATCTCCATGGCTACTTCCAGGAGCCTCAGGAACAAAGAAAAAAAAATATTTAGAGAGGTATGGAAGCCCTTTTATCTCCTTCCAGGTTGGTTTTTATAGCAGTGAATGTTGGACAGACTTCCTTTTAATTTCAAAATGAGAGGAACCTTCCACAAAGTCATCTAATGCAGTATTTGGTGACTTAAGGATAAAACAACAGATCTGAAAATTGGTGATAAAATAATGAGACTTGGCAACATTTCAGTCAATAAAAGTAGCAGGACTGTAGCATTCTATTACCCAAAATCTAATATCATTCAATATCTGTAACATTATGATATATTATCCAATTATCTATATCAATGCAACTTGAGTTTCCCAATGAAATCATGGAATGATTGGTTTGGGTTGGAAAGGAACTGAAAGATCTTCTAGTTCCAAACCCCCACCATGGGCAGAGACCTCTTCACACCATGGGCAGGTATTATAACGAAATTATCTAAATTATAGCTAAAATTATACCTGAATTATGAATGGGTCTGTCTGCTACTTTGGTCCAGAGACAAAGTTTCCAGATTCGTAATCTGCTGTTCAAGGTATTGGTGAAAACACAAATATTTTGGAAATAATCATCTCTGTTTTTTAGAATAAGGTGGAATTGCTTTGCACTGATGGTCTTCTACACAATAATTTTCCAACACTGCATTGCACAGAGTCAGAGCAGCAGCCACATATAAATTAGAAGTTCATCAATCAGGATATAATTAATACTACTTTGCCTTGGAGCCAAATATTAGCATCCTAATTTATTACAGTGTAGCAGCACTTTGTAAATGTTATTGTAAAGCCAGACAAAATGTGGGAATATTTCAAATACTTGTGTGAGCAGTGGAACAACCAGAGGAGCAAAGGTGTGTGCAGGTGCACCCAAGGGGCAGCTGGAAAACAAGCAGCTACAAGATAAAGAACAAGATGAGCAAAGAGGCAGAACATCCTGCCCAGCACCCCAGGGACTGAGCTGCCAAAAGCAAATATAAAATCAGCAGTGAAAGGGGTAGTCAATGCATCACTTTAGGAGAGATAAAAGCACGAACGACATAAAAAGATCAGGGAGTGAGGGAGAAGAAACCCAGCAGCCTGTTGGGATTGTGACTTCTCCATCCAAGATCACCTTGACCTCCAGCACTGACTCCAAGCAGGGCTGTGGGGCTCTGTGCTGCCCAGCCCAGCTCAGTGGTGTTGGGGTTGTTAAAAGGTTAAAGAGTAACAGCTTTGTCTGCCCAGCGATTTTGATTAATAGCTCTAGGTACTGGTAATTAATGAGCATAAGAACTAACCAGTTGTCTTGGTTTAGGGCGAATTTGGGAGGAAACTACAGTCATCAAACTAAATGTGCTGTAAATCATCGAATTTTAAATTGTTTAGTTTTAAAGTTTAAAGCTGGCCTGAGCCCTTGCTTCTCTCAGCACACCATATTGCTCCAATTCCCCACTGATCTTGCTTTCTCCTCAGACCAAACCTTTCTATCCTATGAAGCACTCAGGTTGATCACTCAGGCCTGATTTATCTTTGGCAAGCTCCATAAGTCCACGTTGGCTGCTCCCAGTCACCTTCTTCTCTGCCTTGTGTCCAGACACATTTTCATGAGGGTTTGCTCCTTGATTTCCCAGGGACCGAGGTGGGACTGACCCTCTCACAGCTCCCTGAATGTTCTTTTGACCCGTTCCAAAGGTGACTCTGGCTCTTCCTTCTCCTCACTGGTGAAGCACCTCCTCTGATCCTCCCAGCCCATCAAAGGTGACAATGAATGGTGCTGAAAGGAGAACTCTCAGGGCTCCCACGGACCCCAGAGGGAGTCCCACTGACTTCCACGGGTTAAGATGCCTCAAGTAAACCAAGAGTCTCTCCATCCATTGCTGCTAAAGCCTGCCCCTGAACTCCTGCACCAAACTCAGGGATCTGAGACCTTTCTGGCTCTGGTTGAAGGCAGAAGAGGTGCTGAGCACCATGTCTGTGTCCCCTGCCACTAAATCCTCTCACACCACACTTAATTCTCCCTGCATATGGTAACACCGCACCCTGGAATTCCTGATGTGTTTCAAGAACAGAATGAAAGCAGAAAAATAATGGGACTACCCAAACTTTCGAGGAGTATTACAAAACCTGTGCAAATATCAAAATACTGGATTTTTTTTGTCACTTGAGCTTCCCAGAGAGCTTGCAGATGTAGCATCCTACTTCAGAATTCAGGAACTGCAGATTCAAGAGTTCATGTATAATCAGAGTGTGAAGTCTCCAGCTCTGACTTACATAAAGTAGACATTGCAGTGAAAACCCACTTGTGCTAATCCAGCACATTCCCCCTCCAGAATGGACAGTCCTTTCACCTTCGTCTCTTGGCTGCCACTTCCCTCTCTGACCTTTTGCTTGCAGCTGATTCAGTTTGATAACCCGATGATTTAATTTTGCCAGGTCAGGTTTCATTTTTTACCAGTCCAGCAAGTTGTAGTGATTGTGCAGGTTGTTGCTGACACAGAGGGGAAAGTAAGAGGAAAGAAACTCCCAGTTACGTGGCAATAAATTGTGTTGGGTTTGGACAAAGCTGGTCTGTAGTGTCCCAAATTTCATCTCAAGCTTGTCTGCATTCAACAGAGACACTCCAGCACCCAGAAAAAATTGCAAGGAATTTTTATTAGCCATAATTGTTGGCAAATCCCATTATTTCAGCCATGTTAACTGTTCTCCAATGAATTGTCAGTCAGCTGCTTAGAAAGGTCACAGGTATCTGAGAAGCAAAAGCAGCGTGAGGCTTCTCAGTGACGTTTCATGGCACCTTGATAAATATTGCAGCTGCCAGCTCAAAACGCTCGTTGCATTGTAAACACTGCTGAATCGTTTATTAAAAATGAATAAAAAAGTCAATAGACTTTCTGCTGCATTAGGCAGCCCTTGTGTGTGCCACTGAGGATTCTGCAGCAATCACACTGGGCCCCTCCACTCGTTGCTTTTTCTTCCTTTCCCTTTCTGTGTTTGTCAAAGTTATTATTCCTTGGTGTCACCACTACCCCTCCTGGCTCAGTGCACATCCTCTGCTTGAACTGGATTCTTACCACAGTAGGGCCTTTGGAATGCAAATAAATAATACAGTCTACACAATTTGTAGCTTCACTTTTTTTCCATGGCCACATTGGAAGGAGTAGGATAAACATTCCTTCAACCAACTGAATGTCTGCTCTGGCACTGGGAAAATTTGGGGTTTAAGTTTCTGCCCCTCTGGAGTTGGGTTGTGTGACTTTGGCACATCCCTTAGGGCACAGAAGACTTTACAACCTGGAGTAGCAGTGCTTTCCAAGTGAATGGCTTCAAAATGACAACAGAAGATTTAGATGGGATCTTGGGAAGGAATTGTTCCCTGTGAGGGTGGGGAGGCCCTGGCACAGGGTGCCCAGAGCAGCTGTGGCTGCCCCTGGATCCCTGGAAGTGTCCAAGGCCAGGCTGGATGGGGCTTGGAGCACCCTGGGCTAGTGGAAGGTGTCCCTGCCCATGGGAGAGGATGCCACTGGATGAGCTTAAAACCAAACCTAGTCCCTTCCAACCCAAACCATTCTGGGACTTTGTGAAACTCAGTTGATACCACTACATGTAGAGCTGAGGAAAGCTCTGCCTGCTTCCTACCCATGTGGACAGATGGATCTGTTTTCACTGTCACATTACCACAAAAATGCAAATCCATTAAAAACAGACATGTTTTTCTTAGGGATTTGGGGTTTTTGGTAAGTTCCACTATTGGCCACTTCAGAAATTTTTGAGCACTGTCAGCTACTGGAATAAACACTACCAAATGTTAGTGTGTATAGGAGAACTGTTCTTATAAAGACTTAAAACTTGGCTTCTGAGCCCCTCTGAGTCATTTGAAAATGTGAACCAGTTACAAGTGCAGCTCTTAAAAGTCATTTACATCAAATATTTTCCAGGAATATCTGGGAAAATCTTAGAAGCACTAAAAACTTGGGAGTGGGATTGAGTGGCAAAGATTTGTGGTTTGCTGCATAATTTGCTGCACTGATTTCTTACTGAGAGCCAGGTTTGCTTCCTGAGGTGATTAAATAACAAGTGACACTGAACTAATTAGAAGATTCTGCCATCTAGTGACTCGACAAGCTACGTGGAGCTTCTGCACGACCCTTCAGCTGAGCTTTGAGGACATCCTTGTGGGCTCAGAGCAGCAGCTGACTCTGATGATCAAAACCCGAGTTTTCCCCTCAGTACACAGCATTAATTTTCCAATCTGGCACTCATTTGGTGCCTCTCCAGCGTTTATCTGCTGCAATTGGTGGCAGTACCTTTATTTATTTATTTTCCTCTCCACAATAATTGTCTGGAAAACAAACAACATCTCTTTGCTGCACCTTCATCTTTAACCTGTCTCATTTTTTTGTTTCAAAATGTCACTTTTCTAGGACAGCTGCCGACAGACAGGTACCAATGTGATACTAATGACATAACTATGTGGCTGGAACATGTTATTTTTCCCTCATGTTGAGTTCAAATAAGACATTAGATGACAGGTGCTTTTGGGTGATCACTCTCTCTCCATTTACAGTGTTTTTTGGCTGTGATGTTTCTCATGGCTGTGTTGTCTGAAAACCGAAAATTTCTCTGAAATTATTTTCCAACTCTGATTTTAATATTTCCTCCCTTCAAAGCCCTTCTTACCACACCCTCAGTTTTTGGGCTTAAAAATCAGTCATGCCAGCACCAAATTTGTTTCTTCAATGAGAAGTTGGAGCAATTTCCTCCTTGGAAATATTTCTTATATTGCTGTCCTAGGTCTTAAGAAATGGGAGTTTGATCAATGTCTTCTGTTAAATGGAAACATCTGAGAGACCAAACCCACATTTTAGAAATTGTCAAATGAAACTGGTAGCAAAAGGTGCTTCTATTTCTGCTTTATTTTAAAATATCATCCATATTTATCATTAGTATAATAAAAAAGGCTTTTGAAAAACCTTGATGATTTCATTTCTTAAATGCATTGGTTGCTAAAATGAAGCCACGGAAATCATGCCTCACATCACTCGCAGAATCTTGCTAATTGGATTATCTTACTGATATTTTGTGACAAATAGAGCTCAGCTTTTGGAACCAGATGTCTTTTAGACTGACCTCAGTACTGGGTTTGCAGGGGAGACTGGCATTATCATGGAAACAGAGGATCCCAGAAAGGGTTGGGTTGGAAGGGATGTTAAAGTCCATACCAATTCCACCCCCTGCCAAGGGCAGGGACACCTGCTGCTATTCCAGGTTGCTCCAAGCCCTGTCCAACCTGGCCCTGAAGCTTCTTGCTCAGGCTTCATATTGAACAGGGACACGGAAATCCTGTGAATTTGCAACTTTTCTGCCAAAAGAAGCCCCAGTCAGGAAGTCAGGTCAGTCTCGGAGTCCATTTTCACAGCGAAAGAAGAACAGACCTGGGCATTGCTGGAGGGGAAAAACCACCCTAAAGATGGTTCTTGTGCTGTTTTAATATTGTTATCTAAAATACTTTTGTGAGATGGATTTCCAGAAAAAAATTTGTACCTTATTGTGTGTATTGTATCATTTCATGTAGGACAGCAGGAGGAATTTCTTCATGGGAAGGGTGCTCAGGCATTGGAAGAGGGGGCACCCAGGGAGGTATTGGAGTCCCCATCCCTGGAGGTGTCCAAGGAAGGCCTGGAGGTGGCACTCAGTGCTCTGGGCTGGTGACAATGTGGGGAACAGCCACAGCTTACCCTCAGTGGTCCTGGAGGGCTTTTCCAACCTCAGTGATTGTGGGATTCTGGGATTTTGATACACCTTTATCATGTTTGGAAAGACAGGTGTCTGCTAAGGAAGACAAGAGCCTCTCTTGGAACAGCCCTCCCTCTGAATTAGTGTAATTTTGAAATTAAGGGGCTCTCAGGTGAAGATATGGGAATAAGAATAACAGTTCTTTACTAGGAAAATTAAAATAAAAATGCAGTAATACAAAAAACCAACCAAACAAAAGCAAACACTGACAGGGTCAGCANCTTGAATTGCAACCCAAGACATTCTCTGTCACAGGGATGTTGGGCAGTTGGTTCTAATCTATCATGCTTGAGCTGAAGCTGTTGGCTGTGATGAATTATGTCTTTGGGTACCGCTGGAGAGCTATCAAAATAATAAAGCACCCTCAAAAAGAGTCTAAATCAGATTTGTATTTAGCCTGATACTCTGGAAAAAAAAAAAAAGAAAGAAAAAAAAAGAAGAAAAAAAGAGCGCTGAAACAAGTCAAGCATTTTAACCTGGGTCTTGTGCTGAAAGGCAAGCCAAAGAACACCCTTGGAATTAAAAATAGATGCTAATTTCTGGAGGGCTGTGCCTCCACTGTTATTGCATGTTTTGCCAAGAGCTAACCCTGCCCCTGGAAATCTTTCATTGTGGTGACTTTAAAACTGCAAGCAGCAGTGATGTGGCAGCAGATTCTCTAATGATATTATTCAGGTGGCTATTCTGGAAACTGAGTACTGAGGAGCAATAAAAACATCTCTCATCTGGGTCCCAAAAGTGATGAAGCGGCAACTTGCATGGGGAAAATAACAGGAGGCAGTGACAACATCCTGCAGCTGCTGAGCCTTGGAATGAGACTTTCTGGTCCACACAGGAGGCGTTTATCAGGGGTCAGGCTGAGGTTTTCAGACAGTAAAGTGCAGCACCTGAGAAAGAAAAAAAAACATTATTGAATGCCCAGGTGCTGTGCTGGGTTTGGCTGGACTCGGGATTCCTGTCCTGAGTGAGCAGCAGGACAGATGGAGCTGGGAGCCATGCACTGAATTAATTCAACAGCCATTGTGTGGCCAGTTTATGGACATTGTGCAGGAGAGGGCTGTAAACTAAGGGAATGATATTTGTGCATTAATAGCAAAGAAGGGAAGGGCATTGAGTGGTGTGGGACCTGAGTGTGACATAAATGGTGGGGAATAAGGGATGGAACCTGCTGGGTTTGGGCTGGGCTGGGGTTAATTTTCTTCCCAGGGGTTGTTTTAGGGCTGTGTTTGGGTTTGTGCTGAACACAGGGGTGGCAACACAGAGATGCTTTTTGTTATTGCTGATCAGTGAATTTTTCTGCACATGATCTGCAAGTGGACTCTGAGACTTCTCACACTGTTTGTTTTCAGAAGTTGCCTTTCCATATATTTGCAAAAGTAAACAAGGATAATAATGGACAAAATACACACATATAATGTATATGTATAACAATATAATAATATGTCATTATATAGTAATGTATATTGCACAATAATTTATAAAAATGTTAAAATTTATAATGAAATTCTAATATAATGATATACAAGTACAATAATAAAATACTGAACTTGCTGATTAATAAATAATTAAAACAATATAATAAATCATAGAAGAATGCTTTGATATTTTAAGATTTCCCCTCAGATATTGGAATTTCTTTTGCTGATGTGTGGTAGCTGGGTCCTGAGAGTTCAAAATTTACAGGGATGTGTGTGATGTCTTACACATCCTTCCTCAAAAGTCAGTTCCTCCCCATCACCCTCAGGTATTAGGTGGCAAACATGTTCTGAATTACTCAGCCAAAAGTATTTCAGCTCGTTGGTGCACAGAGCTATTTGCTCTGTCTGTCCAGCTTGTCTTGCTAATGGTCTTTCCTAATTTTTCTCAACACTTACAAGCATCAGTTGTGGAAAATAAAGTGCTGGGAATAGCTCTGTACAATCATGCTTAAATGATCGTGGTTATTTTACAAATCAACAGAGAAATGTTTAATAAGTGCAGGTCACCTGTTCAGTGAAATGGAATTTTTTTGGGAACAATTCTAATTAGCAAGCTGTCATCTGTTATCAAGTGCAGATCAACCAATATTCCTTAGTTAGACTGCAAAAAAAAAAAAAAAAAAAGTGTTCTTTTAATACTGGAAATGGATGGAGACCTAAATGCTTAATAGTGTGATCATCCAACCTTCTAAAAACAGGTCATTACACCCACGAAACCAGAGGTGTTGCAAATATCAGCTCATTCTTGCAGCACTAATAAGAAAAGTTTGTATTAAAAGAGAGAAATACCTTCCAGCTAAATAGGAACCTGAAAATAGTAAAAAAAGTATATATTGAGTACGTGGATTCAATTACTTTTTTTAATTCCTTTTTTTTTTTTTTTTAATATCTGTTGCCTGGACCTGCCCTTTTCCTGTAGGTTTTTCTGTGTAATCACCCAAAGGGATCTGCCATTCCCACTGAGGAACTGCAACATCAACTCTTTATGCATCTCCTCCTCCATTTGGCATATTCCCACTTGTCCGAGGATTGCATCTCCTTAACTCCCCCCTCCCTGCTTGTTTCCTGGCCATATCTGTACCCTGCAGAAAAGTCATTAATATTGTCATGGGCAGTAAATTTTAAGAGACTCTGTAGCTCTACCTTCCTTGTTTTGCTTATGTTTCTTTGGCTAAGCCACAATTTTCAATCCAGATGGAAGTGAAAAAACATTAGTGATTAGTTGAGCAGAGTATTTATGGCTAAGAGAATGCTGTAGGGTAAGGAATATAATCACACTGGGATTGAGGGTTGGAAATGGGAACACAGGATGGCGCGGAGACAAGCACAGGGATTAAAAATGGGGCTCAGACTGGCTCTGGAGACCTCAGGTTTACAAAAGGTCAGAAAAAGAAATGCTGACCCAGGAGCTGAGCAAAAACAGTTTTAGAGGTAAAAAAGTAGGCAAAGATCCTGTAATCAGCATGCTTAGGGCACTCTGCACACCCCAAATTCAGCTGTAATGAGGATTGCAGGTGAATGAGGAAAGGTCAAGGAATTGGACATTTTAGCTTCAAAATTACCCCTAAAGGTGCTTAGAGTGAGGAAGAGCATCATACTGCTCCTCATGAAGACCTGGGGGTGCTGACAACATCCAACACTTGTCCTTGTCCCAGAGTGAAGTCACCACCTTGGGAGCCAGGGGTGCAGGAGGAGAGTGACTGTAGGAAGGAAGGCAGGCAGGAAGGGCACAGCCATGCAAAAGAAGTGTAAACAACCATTTTACAGCTGAAATTGCTTCCTAGGAATTCCTATTTTTTCCCCTGTTTATGTTCCTTACCCTACAGCATTGTTAGAAATATTCTGTTCAACATAGCCTTCCTTCCTTCCTTCCTTCCTTCCTTCCTTCCTTCCTTCCTTCCTTCCTTCCTTCCTTCCTTCCTTCCTTCCTTCCTTCCTTCCTTCCTTCCTTCCTTCCTTCCTTCCTTCCTTCCTTCCTTCCTTCCTTCCTTCCTTCCTTCCTTCCTTCCTTCCTTCCTTCCTTCCTTCCCTTCCTTCCCTTCCTTCCCTTCCTTTTCCTCTAACAGAACTGGCCCAATACAAAATCCTGACAAGATTTCAGGTACACCAATAATAAATTCCTGATCTGCAGGAGGTTTATTTGCTTTCTGATAATAACAAAGATTTTAAATTAAAAAAGAAAAAAAGAAAAAAGAAAAAAAGAAAAAAAGAAAAAATAATAAAAAAAGGAAAGTTGCAGGACCTCTACTCTTTGAGGAGTATTGTGAGAATGCTACAGCAAGCAGTACCAGAGAGGCAGATACCTCCTCAATTTGGCTATATTGTCTTTATGATATAGAGTTATATATTCTTTATTACATTTCAGAGACTTTCTTATATTCCTTCCTAGCAGCTAAGTCTTGCTCTTCAACTCAGAATTTGTATAAAGGGAAAATGAAGCAGTGAAGGAGTAGTTTGTGCTGCAACAACTGAAATTTTCATCATTTGTTCCTAACACAACTGAAATATTCTTTCCACAGGTGTATAATGAAGACAATTTCCATGTTCCAGACATCCTATAGATTAAATGGCACCAGTGAGGGTGGAATGAGAGAGGGGAGAGCTGAGAAAAGTTGTTAATATGCAATGCAGACGGAAATACAGTTATGCATAAAACATTGCTATTCAACTGTGGCTGTGAACATATACAACAAGCATATAGAAGTGCAAATTTATATATCTATGTATAAATAAATGAATAATTTAGATGCATGAATTAATATTACAGAAGAAAATGACGAGAATCACTCAGTCTCAGCCAGCTGGCATCCCAAGGTGTTTAATTAACCCTGCTTGGTTTCAGAGAACACTTACAAATAAACCTGGTCAGGTATTGTGCAGTATGTGTTCCTCTATGCAGATGTAGACTATAAGGAAGGTACATTTTTCTGTATATTCAAGGTACACTGAAGAATGTCAAATAGTTGTGACCCCAAAAAAAAAAAAAAAAAAAAAAAAAAAAAAAAAAAAAAGGAGTTTAGAAGTCACTAAACTGAAGGGTTGCTTTTTAGCCAGTAGAAAACAGTGGTTGAGGTCAGAAATTAGTGAGAGATGCCACTGACATCAAGACTCAGGGACCACAGCAAAACTCTTAGAGACAGAAACTTCTTTCAGTCAGGAGAGTGGGACTGGAATCAGAAGAATTACCAAGAAAGGAAACAATTTAAGGATGGCCTTGCTAAATGAGAGTTTCATATTACAGCTTTGACAGCTTTTTCATTAAAATAGCATGGCTAATTATATCACCCCTATTTTTATTCCGTAGCCTCCACTTTGTGAGCTACTCTGTTAAAAGTCCTGGGGAATATTCCTCATCCATTTGGTGATGGGAGGAATCAAAGAAATTTTAAATATGCTACCAAGCACACTAAAATGAGATGAGCTGGATACTGCAGAAGATAAATTAAGTTTGGGGGTAAAGAGCTGAAGCAAAACCTCATATGTCCCTCAAGATATTTTGCTGATACTTTTGGGAAGAATTATTTGATATTCAGTATATAGGTTGAAGGATAGTGGTTTGGAAAAGATCTGTCTGTCTGTCTGTCTTCTCTCATCTCTTCAGCTTCTGCTTTCTTTTTCATGCTGATTCTTTGGGTTGAGATGTGTTTCCTCACCTCAAACACAATTTAAGCTAAAAAAAACCAGCAGAGAATAATTTGTTTCATAGAATCAGAGTGGCTTGGGTTGGAAGGGACCTTTAGGTCATCTAGTTCCAATCCCCTGCCATAAGCAGGGGCAGATATTTAGGACATGGGACAGCAGCAATATTAATGACCCCTAGAACGACAAATGTTTTAGGTTAGGTCGCCGTAGTAGGAAAATTTAGAATATTTTACCTAAACCACATTAATGCTAAGCAATCATCAGCAGTGTAATTATGCAAACAGAAAATCTGCTGTCTTCACCTGCAATAATCAAGCATTATTCTTATTAATTATGGATCATGCAAGCTACGTATTTTGCCAAGCAAAGCCTGGGACAGTTGATAGGTGGGTCATTACAGGTTGTTTTATGAAACCTAGGAAAAACTATCTTTTCTTGCAATGAGGACCCCACTTTTATTGGAAATTTGGCTGACTGTTGATCCAAAATGCCAAGAAACAGCTGTAGAGTTCCAAATATCTAATATCTGTGTGTTTCCTGTGCAAAGTGCCCCCAAATCAATGGCAGATTTACTCTGAGGATATCACTTAGAAGAAGACATGCAATTTCTATCAATCCAATCCTTAGATGAGGTTTACAGTTGTCTCTGTAACACAGCAATCCAATGACAAGGAGGAAGAAAATATGGATTATGTCCTGCTTCTTCCTTTACTTTCTCAATCACTGACCTGGGTATGAATTTTGTATTCAGTAAATATTCCGGGAGAAAATTGACTGGGATGAGGAGATAATATTATGCTCATGAGTGCTTAGAGGGTTTGGAATTGGCAGTCACAAGAGGAATTCTCAGACGTTTTCAGCACAGCCACCCCCATTACATCTTTACATTACAGGCTGTTAAAGGACCAGGCTGCTCCAAACAGGATAATTCAAACATCTGATGGCAGCAATGTGTGCAAAATGCACGCTTATTGGTGTTCAGGAGAATGGGGATGGGGATCTTTCTGTTGAGCAGGGGCTCCAGGGACCCTCTTGGCTGCCAGATGTAGCAGAGTATTGCACTTCTAAGAGGAGGGAAGTGTGGGAATGGAGCACGGGGAGAAAGGGAGAGTGCCTTGAAATGCAGAGGCAATGATATGGAAATGTGAAATGTGATGGATAACTGGCGGAGCAGAAGTTCCCAGCACAAGACTTCAGTCAGTTTGGTTCTGGGACTCCACACAGGGTAACAGGAGAGCAGGAATGAGATTCTGGGTGTACAAACTGTGCCCTTAGCTCTCTGCTCTTTACAATTCAGGAACAGAGGTGGAAAATCACCCCAAAACTGCATTTCTGGAAAATGTGCCACAGCAAAAACACCTGGGAACGTCTGACTAATCCGAGAGAAAACAGAGAGGTTTGATGTACAGATCCCTCCAGGAGGAAAGTCTCTTGTCAGTACAGTCGTGAGCAAAGTCCGTGGGGTGAGGGCAGGCAAAATGAAGCAGGCAGAGCTGTGGGGCACAGTGGGGTGTCCCAGAGATTCATTCCTGAGCACTGAGGGCTGGGTGGAAAGGAGCAGAGAAATGAAAATGTGCTCTGGAAAGAGTTTGCTGCTCAAAGGAGATGTTAGGTGGCAGAACCTCAGCACGTGTTACTATTCAAGAATCAAATTCCAGGGTTCTGTTGGTGCCCGGAGATGACATTTATTGATGTGAACCTATTTAGCCCAAACCTGGCTTGGTATTTTCAAAATAGAGGTGAGTTAACCACTCATTGTGCTTCCTGGTTTAATACTGATGACCTTCCCAGCTTATAGACAGACCTGCAAACCCAACAGCAGCACACAGCAGACACAGAGAACATTCACATCTTTATTCCATCATTATGCAGATCAGATTTAATAAATTACTCCTTTTTTTCCCCCAAATTTCAAATACATTTTAATTCCACAAACCCAGATCATAATGGATGTTTTGTTAATGCTTTGGTTAAATAAAACTTTTAAAGATAGTAACCAGCCAAAGTCAAATTAAAGAGTCGAGACGCCCTGAATAAACCAGCTTTAATATTTTAGAGTTTCCTGCCTTGAGGCACATTTGATTAGCAGTCCCTTCATGCTCTTCTTGAAAGATCAGCCACTCCACCACAGTTTCTGTAACCCAGAATACAGATTTGTGGTTTTTTTCTCCTAAGGTTTTTAAGTATTGTGAGGATGTTTAATAAGAAGTAAGCAAGTATGCTCAGAAGGTTTGAAAGAATAAATTCAAAATTCCTGGTTTTTAACCGAACATTCTAGATGAGGATGGAGCAAATTTTAATAAAAATTGCCCCAAATTCAAGGACTGTGTTGTTATTCTGTAATAAACCACTGAATTACTAAATTGTTTCAGAGCCCAGATGTTGCTTGGGTAATTCTCATAAAATTAAAAAATTAAAGTTATAACCATGTGCCCTATTTAATTTAATGGAGAGAGGAATTAGAAATAAATTCAGAGTGTAGCACTTAATAAAATATGACATTCACATAACCTGAAACCCTTTCCTGCAGTAAAACTGGTATATAAATAGAAATTTCATAAATAAGAATGTTCCAATATGATTTTCAAATAACTTCATAATGATCAGCCTGGGACAGAGCTGCTCTGGTCTCCTGTCTCTCTTTTCCTTTAATTATGTTAAAATAAAGCAGTAGGTGTAAAGAAAGAAAACATAATCAGAGGGATCCTTTTCTGTGAAGGACCAACTCAGCACAGGGTGGGATTGTTGGGGTGTCCTGGGCAGGGCCAGGGGTTGGACTGGAAGATCCCTGTGGGTCCCTTCCAGCTCAGGATATTCCAAGATTCTGTGGATCTGACTACTTATTCCCAAGGTGCTCTTTTGATTCTGCTGATTTTTAATGGGTCTGGGTTTTAAAAAAAGCGATTGTTTTAGAAATGTAAATGATTTTTTTTTAGTTTAAAGGCGAGTATTTTTAATTAAACAATTGCTTCTAAATTGCCTCTGTTGTTTTTCCTTTAGGTTTATATGGTGTTTTTAAAAATTTTCCAGCCTCTGTGATTTTCCTGTGAGTGAAGGTGATGTTAGTGTTTTCTATTTAAACAGCAGATGCTGTGCCTCCTAAAAAAAGCCTGAACCCATTTCTTCATCCCAGGAGTGGAACACAACTGCCCTTAAACATTTCTCAGTTAAACCAGAAACAGAGTTTATGGCAGGAACTTATTAATCATGTGCTGCATCAAATCTGCAGAGAGACCATCAGAGGGCAAATTTTTAATTGCTGGAGTTGGGACTTAGCCAGGACACAAGGTTAATAAGCTAATTCCTCCAAGGGGTGTTTAACTACTGCTCCCCATCAATACTTGGGCTTTGCATTCCATCTGAAAGATGACCCCCAGGAACAGCAGAAGTTCCTGTGTGCTGCCTGAGGCCTCCTTCAGCAGTGACCTGCAGGAGAGCTCTGCAGTGACATTGACAGAGGGCATTGTCCAGGTACCCAGCACAGGTGACCTTGCTCACGGGGTGGGACGTGCAGGTGGGATTGCCTTGCACACACCACTCTCACCCATCACTGCTTATCACGAAATTGTTTGTTTCCCGAAACAGCATTTCGAATAACAGGACAAGCCTTTGCAACCTGCTTTCCTTCTTCCATTGATGCTGCACATTTGGTTTTCCAATCAAGTTGCAGCAATCACAACTGTGGGTGTTTTGCTCCTTCCCTTTTATTTCTGATGGTCTTCTGCAGCAGAAAAATCCATATGATAGCAGAGTTTTCCCTAAAACTCTCTCCTGATTTGTACTTCCTAAATCTTTTCTTTCATCACTTTCATTTCATCATTTTACTAGTTTCCAAGCATGCCATATGCAGGTAGGCTGAGAACTAAATCTGGCTGCAAAGCAGTAAGAAGAATGACAGAGAGAGACTCCACCACTTCCCTTTCCCCAGGGTGGTGGTGGGGTCACCATCCCTGGAAATGTTCAGAAAACAACTGGGTGTTCACAGATTACTGGTCTGTGCATCTACTGATGGGAAGCAGGAAATGAATTCCTTATTTTGCTTGGCTTGCATGTGCTGTTTTTGATTCACCTGTGAAACTTGATCTCAACCCAGGAGCTTCTCCCCACCCTGCTGGGGAAAGCCAGCGAGGCTTTGTTGGGTTGAGCTTAACCCCCAGCACAGCAGAGCCTGAGCTGTAAAAAGCTGGGAGAATCTCTCGTGGCAGCTCAGTCATCAAAGGCAAGGCTGCAGACAGCAGATCTGCTGCCCGAGTTCCTCTGGTTCCTCAAGGAAAAGTCATGGATCCATCTGTCCTGGATATTTCAGCAGTGTAAATAGGTTTATCCAAAGCTGGGTAGAATTCCAGCATGTAAAATGATGCAATGCTTCCTTTCTGAGATTTATGCAAAATTGCAAGTCATTGACTCAAGGGTAAAATTCACTGAAATGAGGAAGCAGCAGCAGCTCCCATCCTCATGGAAGACTGGGAGGTGATCACTGAGCTGCTCCTTTGACTTTAGGTGAGTGATTTGAGAAAGGTATTGACAATTCAGGAACTGAATTGTTCCTCAGAATACCCAATTCTGCCAGTAGGAAGGGCAAAGAAAAATCTGCCTTCTTCCTCATCTCCTTCACTGGATTGTGTTCCATCTGCTGTCCAAAAGATCCTGGATTTCCCGTGCTGTGCAGTCTGGCCATAAACAGCCTTCCAGCCTGCTTGTGGACAGCCCATCTAGCCAAAGTACCTTCTCTCCCCAAATTTTCTGCCCTGGCAGTTAGAAAAGTTTCAGCTTTGGTTTGGGAACTAATCTAGCGCAAGCTGTGAGGACAAATGTTTTCATTAGGAAAGGGTAATTAAGAAGTTTATGTCACTTTTATTCCAAGTTCAGCCTATGGAAACATCTGGAGAGTGGATTAACTGAATTGAGCACAGTCATAGAACATTTTTTTTTTTAAGTCAATGATTTATGTCCACCTACATCATAACCACTTGGTTCCTTCTCTCTTTCCCTACTGGGACAAGTAAAATTATGCAGATTTTCCAGAATCCTATTTCTGCTTTTCTTCCCCCAATTTGTCAGTGACTACTGGAAAACACAGAAAACTGTGAAATGACACATGGGTCTTGATAAAAAATGTGAGTAGACAATATGTTAAATAGTGATGGAAAAAATATTTATTAATTCTGTTTCAGTTAACAGTAATAAAAAGAAACTCTTCCTAGGTATGTGTTTATGAGTATTTTTCACGAGATTGTTAGCAATTTCTCTAAAAATCCCAAAATATAAAAACACATTAAAACATTTAAATGTACCGTGTCTTTCTGGATAGAAAAGGATCCTATTTAGAGTGAGAAATAATAAAAGCACTGTGCCTATAATCTAAAGTACAGAGAAATAAATATAATCTAATAAATAAATGTAATCTCATGACAGAGAAATAAAATTTTCCAACTCTCTTTCGTGTGATCTTATGGCTGTGCCCCAGAAAATGGCACTGAATTGTTTCCCTCCCCTTCCATCCGTGTGAGACTCACATGTGCTATGGGACACATGTTGAGACTTCTTGATGAGATAAAACTGTTAAGGACCAGTGAAAATCAGTTCATAATTCCCAATAACCACTGCCAGCACAGGAAACTGAATGGCAGCAGCTACCAACACTTCATTCACCAAATGACCTGACTAATATTTGCCAGCTCTGACAGGATGAGGAATTTCCTGTTCGTTGTGTTCGTTAGTGTCAAGCTGACGGTAGAACCTAATTACCACCCGTTAAGTAATGTAGCTGTGTGTCTCAATAAAACCAAGCTGCAGGACTGCCCTCTTGCTTCAGGGGTAGTCCCTGTTGTTTTTTCTCTTCTAGATGCCTGTATTTCTTTGGGATCCATGTATTTGGAAGATCAGAGGTTATGGCATTTGTTGCTGGAGGCCACACAGAATTTGGCAGTTTTCTGCCTACCTGGGGCTTCAACCTGTGCACAAATCTTAAGGGTCTACACTGTCATTTCTCCTCTCTGGTGCATTCCAACAATCAGTTTAAAGTGTAACAAAGGAATTAATTGAGTATTCTGTCCACTGAGGAGCAGGTGGGAGCACTGGCAGTAATTACAACAAGACTTGGTGTCTCCAGTCCTTGCTCTGTCCTTGCTCTGCACGCAGAGCTCCAAGTGGGCTTCTACAGGGGCTAAAACTACAGTGGGTCCATGTTCCCCTAAAGAAACGAGATTTTCACCATTAATTTCTTTCCCTGGTTGCAATAAGCCACCAATGTCTACCTTGACCAAGTCACCCTGAGGTGAACTCTGTGTCCGTATTTAATGCCAATCTGTTTAACCGACACTTTTTAAGTCTTGCAACGTGCCAACAGGCAGAGTCAAACTTTCATGACTGCAGTACCTCTGAGAGAAAATGAAGTTGAAAGATCTGCTCTGTCCTGCTGCTTTGATTAGCAAGAGTGTGAAACCTGAATTAGGGCTCAAATGGAGAAATTCCAAAAATAAAAGCATCATAGTTTAAGATAGGAACTGCTATTCCTTAGAGACCAAATCTATTACTTCCTATGAAAGTGTGGAAAATGCTTGAGTAATAAGAATTACTTGTAGTTGTTGAGTGTTTTTTCCTGAAGAGTTGAGGGGTTTTCTTGATATTTTTTTTAAGAAAGACCTCTGATAATCATCTGTTCAAACCACCTACTCCAAATCAGACCGGCTGCAACGGTAGATCAGATTCCTCAGGGTGATACCCAGCTGAGGTTTTAATAAACACGGTTGAATTTGGAACAGTAACTAATAATTCTTTTTCTAATTTGCTAGAGGGAACTTGTAAGACTAAAATTAAGACCTAGTCCTAATCACATTGAAGTCAACTGGACGCTTCCTGATTAACAGT
Organism: Nicator chloris; assembly: GCA_013400495.1. NCBI lineage: Eukaryota > Metazoa > Chordata > Aves > Passeriformes > Pycnonotidae > Nicator > Nicator chloris. The sequence goes on along the minus strand of WAAE01002211.1, from coordinate 244,695 downwards.
GGTTTGATTTATTCTCACCTGGGTTTCCTGCACAGAATTTTCTCTGACTTCTATATGAAGACAATAAAAATAGGGATAAGATGAAAGGAAGCCCAGCAACAAATCTTTCAACATCACTTACATCTTTGATTGGCTCAGGGGCCTACCCAGTTTTTAAGCAGCATCAGAACTGCGACATGGCACCTATCAATTAAATAATTTCCCTGTGCAAATCCAGCTCCTGTACCTCACTTATATTTTTAAAGTTCATCACTGAAGCTCTAAAAAGTACAAAATGAAGGTGATCTGGTCAGATCTTGCAATTCTTTTGTATTGCATTTCTAGTCTTCTGTGGAGATTGTCACTTTGTGCAGAACAATTTTGGAAATAGATCACCTGAGGAAAAGAAGATCCTAGTTTGAACCTTACTGGGGAAGGACATAGATTTCTGGAAAATGAAAGCTACTTCAGGTGATCTCTGTTATTAATTTTTCGCACTGGTTTTGGATGACAAAACACTGCCAGTTCTTGGGATTGATAAGGGTTCCCCATGGGGTTGAGAAAACCACTTGGAATGAGATGAAACATTTGTCTACATCCATGTGAAACTTATGGAGAAAGAAAAATGGTTTGGATTTTGACATACCGGGGCTTAGTTAAGTTTGGGGGTTTTTTATTTTGTTATGGTTTGCTTAAATTTTGAGATCATAAATATCCACTTTCATAATTTGGACAGAGGAGTTTAGCGAAAAATGTAGCTTGTTATAACATTTTGGACCGCAATTGATACCAGCAGCCTGTTTTCATTACCTTTTTTTTAATAATAATAAAAAAGACAGATAATATCTGTCTTGAAGAATTGTCAGTGCAAACAGCTGACAGAGTGGAAGGGAGAAATGTGAAATTGTCTCAGCTTCTTAGAAAATGAAGAAGAAAGGAACCAAAAACTATTTAGTGCCACAGAGAAAGTTCATGGTTATGCTGAGACTTCCTGATCTCAAGACATCTGGGATGTAAACAACGGAATGCAAAACCTGCTGTTAGGAAAAGGCCAGGAGGCTCTGCTGAGGGAAGGCATGGAAATACCCTCTGTTACTACAGCTGTCTTTTAAAGGCTCTTTTCTTCTGTCAGCACTGCTGTTGGAAGTGCCAGTTGCTCGCTCCCGCTTGGGCGGATCCCGCGATCCAGCCCCATCCCGCGCCTTGCTGTGTCGTTGTTGAGGCAGATACGACACACAGAGTAACACAGCAAAGTTCCAGAAGGCCCTTTCATTACTCACAAAGCTCATATTTATAGGAAATATCAGAAGGTGCTGTCTTAAATGTCATTGGTCAGCAACACACTGAAACTCAGTTTGTTAGTCGGTGAGGGCTACGGTGTATGTCTAGCAAATGTTCTCCCTCTGGATACGTTTACATTTTTCCTTTGTGGGTCCTTAGGGGACAAATCCTATTGTTTACATAGGTGCATTTGTTTTTCACCCTGGGAATAGATTGTTGTGTGAAAGGAACTTCTCATTCTCCAAATAGCTTTACATGGGAACTTGCAAGTTACTCAGAAGAAGTAGCAGGCCGACTTTGGGAATTTAGCAGAGCAGGCCTGATTTTATGAGGCCTTTCTTTTACAGTTCTTTTACCTGTCATGACATTGGTGTAATCCATCAGCTCCCAGGAGTGCCCTCTGGGCATCCAAGCATCATTCCCACATGACTGGCAGCAGGAGGGGGTGTTGGGAATCTCCAAAGAGGAAGGGAAGGGCAGAGAGGGAAAACAGCACAGGGAAAAGATGCTCAGGTGCAAAGCAAGAGGAGAAATGGGGGACAACAGGAAAGTGATGCATCAGAAGTTATCAGGAGGGCAAAAAAACCTGATGAAATAATCCCACTGAGCAGAACCTGAGGCTTGCCAAAGCAGCATGTGAAGGTTAGCACCGAAATGGTTCTTTTGAACGTAATAGTGCAAATATAACCAATGTGAATATAAATAACAAATACATTAAAATGACAAACAGCGAGAGATCTGCAGCTTGGGAGAACAGGAGTGTTGCTGAATTTGGGCTATTTGTACCCTTGTGTAGAAGCCACCTGAAATGTAAGTGGTGTTTGGAAGATGAAAGGCAGGTAACAGCTTAGAGGACAGGGGAGATGTGCACTGGGAACACAGTGAGAAGCAACAGGAGAAGGAGATGACTCTTTTCAAGCTTTTAAGGTAAATTGAGTGGTATTGATAGCAACAGTTCAAGCAAAAAATTCTGAAACTAAATTTTTCTATAACAGAAGTTGTGAATTCACAGGCATCACTTTATGTCATTTTCTAATACAAGATTTACAGTCCTCACCCTTTGATTTTGCTTTATAGACCTTTCAGCAAGTAATGCAAAAATCTGCACAGGTGACAAAAACTAGATAAGGTTTCTTTTAAAGCCACTGTTCTGTAGGGTTTTATGCATATTTAACCTTCAAAAAGATGATTAATGGCATCTCAGTGTTCTCAAATAATGTTATGGATAAGTGAACAATAATATTTTATGCTTTCCTCATATAACTCTCTATATTTTAAGACGTTTTAGTCTATTTTTCTTGATTTTTTTACCAATTTTAAGAACAATTATTTTTGTAACATACTGAGTACAATACGATTACATTTAAAATAATCCTAGAAAATTGCAGTACCCAGTGGATGGAAACAAAGCATGAAGTGATCTTCAGGTAGAGAAAAGGGATTATCTTTTGTGAATCATGAAATCAAAACAACATTTCCAGTGTCACAAATGGAAGCATCAATGTCAGAAATAATTGCTGGGCTTCATCAAGAAGGTATTCAGCTCTCCTGCCAAATTTTATTACAAGGGGAATAGGGGAGTGGTGGTTACTCAGAGGGGAGCTAATGGACTTTGTTTGGATTTATGGTGATGAAATGGACAGAAATAATCTATCAGATTTTGGGGATTAAGTTTGGGTTCTTTGCACTTCCCTTCTGTGATTGTGCTGTGAAATCTCTCCATGCAGAGCACTGTGCTGCAGGTGGATGCCAGAACTCGTTTTCCTGCTACAATCAAATACCAGTTAGGCAACCCTTCACCATTATTATTTCCTTTTTTATAAAGAAAGCTGTAAGAACATGCAGTAAGAGAATAGGGCTGGTTTCTTTAGCCTTCATCTGATGATCTCTTTCCTTTGAATAAGTTGTTACCTCTGTGAAGAAAAATTATTTGAATATCCATAATATACAAAGTTTTCTGATCAGTGCATTTTTTATTAATAACCTACCACAGTCAATGTAAATTGTATTAACTCCCTGGGATGATAAATTCTGAACTTCAAAGATATTACTTCTTTTTTCTCCAGCCATTCATTTCCATTTCTTTTGTACTCAGTCTAATATTCTTCATGCCAGTGCGACAGTTCCATGTTCATGAGGAACAAATTAGGAGTTTGCCCTGTAATATTTTCATTTGAGAGGATCTGTATTGGATCCATTGATTGCTAATGACATTTTTTTCATTAAAAACACTTCTGTAGTTGTATAATAACAATGGTGGACAAATGCTTTTTTCTTCCTTCCCTCTGGCTCTTGCTCTGGGGGAAAGTATATGGTTATGTCTCCAAAAAGAGACAGATTTCAGGTAAATTCTGGGGCTGCCCCATCCCTGGATGTGTCCAAGGGCAGGTTGGAGATAGATATAGATAGACAGATAGATAGATATAGAGAGATGGATAGATATATTCTCTCTGAAACAAGAAGTTCATAAGACACGGACAAAGACATCAGAAAAAAGACAGTAAACTTGAAGTACATTCCCTGAAGGAAGACTCTTTGTGAAAATGCAATTTCCTTTATTGTTTTTAAGGTGCTGAAATTTAAGATGTAATAAAACATGAATACCAATTTGGAAGCATTAGTTGCTCCTGGCAACCTTGAGAATGCATTATGCTTCATTTTTCCTCTCCATCATCCCTGCAGAGGCTGAGCAAGGGAATGAGTAACAGCACGTGCTTGCTGAACCAATATACACATCTGACCTCCTTTTCCCCTTCTCAGGAACAATAAATTATCATTAAAATTATGGCTGTAGGTGTGATACTCTCAAGCTCAGGAAGAAATTCACCCTCATGCCACAGTTTGACATTATAAAGCAGTGCATTTCAGCCCCAAGGCAGCTGAGTGGATTTCCCAGAGGACAGCTCTGTTTGCATTTTGAAAGGCTGGCATAAAGATTACCAAATTAATAAAATATTTTTAACATAAATCAGCATCAGTTTAAAGAAAACCCAGATTCCCTTGTGCAGAAGGGAGTAGAGCAAACTGCATATGATGGAAAGAGGAGGTGAGAAATTATTATTGAGCTGAGAGGGTGTCAAAATTACTTTTTAATCTAGACTTGAAAAGTTTACTTCATTTTTTTTAATACAGCTAATTTTTTCTCCTCATCATCCTCTAACACCACTCAGAGCTGCTGCAGCAGAGGAGTCAAGATATGTGGATGTCTGTAAACTTCAAGAAACACTGCAACATCCAGTCATCAATTTCATTTACATCGCATTATTCATCGGATATTCAGAGAGAGCAACAGAGTGGAAAGAACTGGAAATCTGTATTAGACCTAAATATACCCATCTAAAAATTCACACCCCAGAGATTTCTCGACTGAGAAAGAAAAAAAGAAAGAGGGACTTGTATTGCCATTGATTGCTACAGGGTTCCTATATCATCCCATATATTTAGGGAGATTTGGGGAAGCTTCTGCTCACTCAATGCACCAGAACACCTCACCCACACTGTGTTTAACAGCCTCCTCCTGCTCTGTGAGCTCTGTCTGGGCTGTCACACCTGTGATTACCTGCACTTGGGGGAGATTCAGACACTGACTGTGGCAGGAAGAGGTTTGGATTTCAGGGATGTCTCTAATGAATTTCAGCACGAAAGGCACAAGTCAAACAGTGGGAAAGCAGAAGATTAAACACAGAGATGGATAAATCCTGACAAGGAGCACTTCAGGGAGGCTCCTGCCAGTGCCTGAGGGAGCTGACAGGAAACGTGGAGAGAGACTTCTTGTAAGGGATGGAGGGACAGGACACAGGGAATGGCTTCCCACTGCCAGAGGGCAGGGTTAGATGGGCTATTGGGAAGGAATTCTTCCCTGTGAGGGTGGGCAGGCCCTGGCACAGGGTGCCCAGAGAAGCTGTGGCTGCCCCTGGATCCCTGGAAGTGTCCAAGTCCAGGTTGGATGGAGCTTGGAGCACCCTGGGACAGTGGAAGGTGTCCCTGGTGAGACTGGATGATCCTAAAATCCCTTCCAACCCAATCCAGTCTGGGATTCTGTGATCCCATGACAATGACACTGGTGGATGGGCCAGGGAAGGAGCTGCTCGTGCAGGATCTTGGAGGGCTTCACTCAGAATTTGTTCCTTGACTAAAAGAAACAAGATCAGCCTAAGTTCCATGGAAAAAAGCAAACTTGAAGGGTGTTTCAAGGGGGTTGTGGGAACTGGTAAAACCTCTTATGGGAAGGGGTCAAACATGGAAGGAAGGAGGCACTGGGGTGTAAAGAACTCAGAAAAAATTAGAGGAGAGGTGTTGAAGGTTTTCTCGTGAAAGTAAACAACTTGTGCATGTAAAAATGGCCCAATTTGTGCAAGAAAGCACCTGGTTCCTGTTTGGCCATGTTTGGTGCAGGGGTAGGATCCTGCTAGGGACGTGGAACACACGTCTGGGGAGATGATGGGTGCACACCCGAGCCCCATCGTGTGGGATGTGCTGGGGTGCTTTAGGCCTGATCTGCTGACCAGTCAGGCCAGGCTCAGGCCACTGGGACTGCCCATGTCCAGGTGAGTGGCACCTCCACACACCTGGAGCCTGGAGAGCTGCAGCTCATCCCTGTGTTCACAAACCAGGACGTGTGTCCTTCCCGCCAGGGGAGGAATAAACACACACAGTGCTCTCACCAGCAAGCACTGGGGGAAACCAAATAACTTCCTAATGATTTATTAAACCTTCAATAAATCCAGTGAGAAACTTTTACACGTATTTGATCAAGTCAGAAGGAGACACATCAATGCACTGCACAGATTTTGCTCTGCTCGGTAGCTGATGAGACAGAGCTGCTTAGCAGGAATCCCAGGGGAGACACCATCCTTGCAACACTTCCAGTTCAATTTCTCAGGCTTGAAGGGCCTCCAATCTTAAAACTGTAACTTATGGGTTGCTATTTCATATTAATTTCTGAATATATTAAAGGTTTGTGAAATACCAATCTACATAAAAGGGAGGGGGAAAAGGATAGAAAAACACTATCTAACCAAAGTGATGTTAGTCCTTGTTATTCCTCTCAACTATGGCACTCATTTCTCCATCCATCTCTTTTCACTGCACACACTTGGGAAAGAAAAAAAAAACAAACAACCACCACCACCTAAAGAAAACAAAAAGTGTGAAATTTCATGCTTGTTTAGTTTGCAGTAGCTTAAACAAAAACTGAGTGTTTGGAAGACAGTCAGAAATGATCCTTATACAGTTATTATCTGGATTTTGTGTCTTTGGGGTTTTTTTTTGAGAATCACTGAATGATTCCTTGCACCACTGACCAATGGACCCACTTTTTTCCTAATCGTCTTTTTGCTGCTCACATCCCTTTAGAAGCCCTTTATTTTTGCCCTTCATATCCTTTTCCAAACCCAGCTCTGGGCTTTAGATTTTCTAACCCCATCCCTTCATCCTCAGACTGGAGCCCGCTTTGGGGCATTAGGAATGCAACTACTAAAATTAATTGCTGAAGCCTGAAGACTTTGGAAGTTTTCAGTTTTAGCTCTCTTGTAAAAAAATAAAACCACCATCTAAAACACAGGGTATTTCTTGTATGGCTGGATGTCACCGTAAGGGCTCTCCCAAAATGTCACTATATCTGTAATCCCACCTTTTAATTTCTATTTAAGCAGGTAAAAATAGTTTAAAAAAAAAATAACCTCAGAGAATGTCAGATTGTTTTCAGCCTTCTAGGAACCAACTTCTTATCTTTTCTTCCACCACAATTATCAAAATAGATGATTTAAAATTTCAGTGATTGATCAAAGTCCTCATTCTTCCACCCAACACAGAGTTTTTCCTCTAAATCAATTATTTGCCCAGATCTGCTCACAGTGTAATATTTTTCTCTGGTTTTAGCTAATTAGATTTTGCCAGGTCTTGTGCATTTTCAGTTGTTCAATCTCTATCAATCACTTTAATTGGAGCAAAGAAGCAGTGGTTTGCATGATCTTGCTATTCAGTGTAGTCAGCTAGGCTGTCAAATAAGTTAGATGGTGCTTGTTTCCCATTTTATTTATTTATTTCGAGCAATATTGGTGAAATTGCAAGGGCTGATATGATTTAGAGGTACTGTTTTGATTGAAGAGTTACAGGCAAATTAATGATTATTGCGAGGTAATGCGGAGCATAATTTTTCAAGTGTCAGCTACTTTTTAAATATCCAGAAATTGGTTGTTTCCCCCTTTATCTCTCCTGCCTGTATCCAAAACAACTGAAATCAGGCGTATTCATGCATTACATCTGTTTCTACCCATTTTCATGAAGTTTGACTGCAATCAGACTTTGCTGAAGTGCAACCCCGTTCTGAAGAGCAGAATTCAGTCACTTGAACTGCAAGACCCTGTTGTATTACCCCACAGCAAAAATTCTGCCTCTTTACCAGGGAAAAAGATGCTGCCATGAATTATTACTGCACCTCTCCATTCCCCGGGTCCTGGGAGTTACAAGAGAATAATTGCTGCTGTGCAGCTAAATTAAAAGTGTTGTGTGAGCTCGGTATTGGCACCTGGCAGCTCAGTTATTTTCAGGGGTGGTTGTTGAAGGGGCCGGTTAAATTAATTCTCTACCAATTCCCCTTCATGGATTTCCCTCTCAGTGGCAAATTTAGACTCGTTAAGTGCTTTTCCATTGCCCATGCCCATTGAAAATGGACAGTTTGAACAACCTCGGGTTGAGGGGGAGTTTATACGGGAAGCAGCCGTGAACGATGTGCTCTTTAGCATCATCTGTAAACAACACAGCCCAGGAAAAAAGCCTTCCCAAGGAGGAGAGATCCAACTCTCCTCCCAGAAAGTACCACACCGCTGCTATACTGCACACTCCACGCAAGAACTGCCCAGGGTTCGGGTAATTAAACAACACACATCTCCTGCTGGCCAGATCGCTTCTGCAGCTAAAGATAAACAAGCTAAAATATGCTAAAGTTTGGTGGACTCCTGGAATACTTGGGGGAGTTTAGGAGAAACATATGGTGAAACAATCTGGCTGTATTAATTTCGAGAAGCAGCCTTTCTCACAGATTAAATGATGTAATTCCCAATATATAGCCCTCTTCAAAATCAAAATGTTTGCCTAATGCATGAAGTTCAAACAGTCTTCAAACTTCCAGAGCCAAGTCCTGGGAAGTATATGAGTGAAAGTTCCTTTATATCACTCACTATCTCTGAATTTTACACTAGAAAACAACTCTGCTACCAGAGCTGTTCTCCAAGATTAAAATTACACTAGAAATTAATAATCTAAAATTAGCCTGTTTCTGAACACAGTACCAAGTCCGCCTACAGGAAAGTGTATTTATTTCTTGCTTCTAAATCTTGGAGAAAAACTGTGTGTGAGGTTGATAACTATTTATTTATGTATTAATTCGTGGGAACCACATAGGCAACTGAACTTTTTTATTCAATGTATTTCATTGTTGGGTGGTGAGTTTTTTTTTTTTATTTATCAACAAAGTGAGATTTGAAACTGTTCATTATTGTTTATTGTTATCATTGTTGTGAGTTTTTTTTTTTTACCAAGTACAGTTATGAAAGTCCACTGGCACACGTCTACTGAGGTGTTGGTAACAAATATTTGCAAAGCCAGAAGTTGCACTCCATGGTCCTTGTGGGCCTTTTCCAGCATGGGTTGTTCTGTGATTTCATCATTCTGTGACATGCATTTCCAGCACTGAGTTCTAAATCGTGTTTGTAGACAAATCTGGATTATTTATGTTCAGGCAGATGGAAAATACATGAAATAAACCCAAACTCACTAATTTATACTAAGTATTGTGCTTGGACAGAAATGAATGCAGGTTTCTTTGTGCTAATTGGATTGGTTTCAGGAACTGTGAAGAGGATTTTGCTCCTGCTCACTCTCTGCAGATAACTCCCAAAATCTGCAATACTCATATTCAATCTGAGCAAATCCTACCAGACTGGAATAAGCATTAATCCACAGAAATTATGGTGTGCAACCAACTATATTTCAATCAATTTCAAGTCTACCTATGTCCCTAATCAGTGGATAATCTTTTGAAATTATTTCTGTAATCATCCAAACAAAGCATCCAAGCAGCATTTTGTTGCTGGACGATGGTAACTTTTCCTTCCTGGAAAGTTGCATGGGCAGTCCAATTACTGCAGCCCAAATTAATAAACCTGCTAAATGGCAAAACATCCTTAGATTCATGCAATCAAGGAATCATGGAGTTGTTAAGGTCAGGAAAGGTCAGCAAGTCCCACCTTTGCCCAAATCCCCATTCTCACTAAACCATGACACATTTGCTGGCTGTCAACATCCATGACTTTATTCGACCCTCTGCAGCATTGGACAATTTCCTTAATTTATCTATTCTACAAAACGGCCTCACCTGAAAGAGGAGGCAGGACTTGCAATGTTTCTGTGAAAGATCAGGTTGGTCTTTCAGGCAGAGTTGAGGAATGGCTCCCAGGCTTTTCCTGCAGTGCAGAAAAGACTGAGCTGGGCAATGACGTGGCAGGAGGGAAAGGAATCATCCCACGTTTCTCCCAGGATGACCCCTGGGGATGGTGACACAGGCAGATCAAGGCTAACAAGCCCCAGCTTTGGCAATGGATTTATGGGAGCTGTGGCATCTGTTATCACAGAACAGCGTGGGGTCAAATGTAAGGGGAAACTGAGCAGGAATGTTGGAGAGCAATGCACTGGAGGAAAGGTGTTTGTGACTCTCCTGAACATCTTTGGTCAGAGGCTGGGACGACAATATATTCAGGGGAGTGTGTACCATTCCCTTCTTCTTGTGTTGTCCCCCTCTGAACCTGGTTTTGCCCACTGCTGAGAAAACAGATTCTGTCTAAATGACCTCTGGGCTGCTGCAATACAGCTACCCTGGTGTTTGTTAGGGAGCTTCAGTGTGAAACTCTTCAATTTATTCTGTAGAGCAGCATTTATTGCAGTAAGGCTCCATCACCCTCCAGCTTAGAGCAATTATTCCTGTCTTTACCCAAGAAAGCTCAGCAATCCATCTTGGCCAAGAGAAATCCACATATTTTGTAAAAAGTGGCCCTGCCAGAGCTCAAAGCCCTTACCTATAGCAAAATCCATGTTAATGTTGCAGAGCAATCTATATGTGCTGGTGTGAATGCATTACTCATTGATTAGGGAATCTGAAATAGTCATGATGGAGGTGTTGAGAAAACTGATAATCAAACCAGCTTTAAAATCAAAAAAATTAAACTTCATTACATTCCTTCATGGACAATAAATTTCCTAATCAGTTGCTTGTTCTTACACATTATTTGCCACCAGCTGTACAAATACAGAGCTGCTGGTCTTCAAAAATGGCTTTGGAATTATCTACAGGCACTGCTACCATGGAGCTGGTGCCACAGAAATGGTGGAGATGGACACAGTCCTCCAAGGTTCTTGGTCACTTAGGCATTGAGAGATCTGTGAGAGGTTGAAACCAACGTGAACCTTTTCATTTTCTTCAGGTTTTTTTTTCTTTGTTATATTCTTCACAATATCACATCTGTGGTATTTTTGTGTTTCTGCCCAAAAGTGGAACCTCAGGCGTTCCTCATATTAATTTGG
>WAAE01002211.1:177900-233605 GCA_013400495.1 Nicator chloris | reverse complement strand
GGGGGCCCCTCGGCCCTCTGCCCCCCCCCTTCCCGGCCTGGGCCCCACGGCCACCCCAGATCGGGGTGGCCTGCGGCGTTACCTTGCCACAGGACAGAAAGAGAGCAACTTCCTGTTAAATTCCCTTTTTAACCGCTTTAGACAGTGGGAGGGTTCGCTATATGTAATGCGCAATATCCTTTTTCCTTTCTTTTTTTTTTTTCCAAACCATTACACACATCTGTGGTATTTTTGTGTTTCTGCCCAAAAGTGGAACCTCAGGCGTTCCTCATATTAATTTGGTTTTCTGGCTTCACCAAACATCCTCGTTGTCCCTTGGTGGGGGAAGTTCTGCCTGTTTGCAGCCCCTCATGCTCATCTTTCCCTTAGCCTGGCAGTTTTTGTCACTTGCCTGTCTCCTGTTTGTGGCTGTTTCAGTGGTCACATTGCTCATTCCTCTGTCCTAGTGTGTCTGGGTTTGCCAGCCCTGTTTACAGCCCCTGGTTACACTGTGTTACTACATTTATTAGTCTGTCCTGAGCCCAAATGTATTAATTATACTCTAATAACAATTTATTGGTGTCAGGTGCCTCTGCTCTGGCTGCAGGGAGAGTGACTTTTATAGCTGCTGTTGTTTGTTGTAGAGACCATCCTGGAATGTCCCCACAGTCACTGGAGCAGTTTAAGTTCACATAATAAAATGAACTGTTTGAAAACCACATCTGGGCCAGAAACCCCCTAAGGCAGATTCCCAGCACAAAATCTGAGCTCTTGACACTCCCAGCTTTACCTCTGCAAGCTGTGAGCACGACCTGAGCCAGTTCTGGCCTCTCTATCAGCCACATGAAACACTTTTGCGTGTGGTACAGGGCAAATTCCAAATGGTTCGAGGGAGGTGTCAGCTGGTCTTGTTAATGAGGACACAACCCAACAGATACAAAGCTTGCAATTCTCCTTCTATTAAAGGAGTACTGACTACCAATCTAATGAAATACTTCTTTATCATCCAGAAATAAAAAGTGTCATTTTAATTCACCATTTGCAGTGTTTGTAAGTCCCAGAAGTTGTTATTTTTATTATTTATTCTTTCTAAAACAGTCACTTTGTTACCCAGACAAAATCAGGTGGAGAAATCTGTCCAGAATTATTTAAACTGATCTGTAATACCTTTTTTTTTTTTTTTTTTTTTTTTGCCATGCTGCCAGGTATAAATAATCTGAATTTTTTCCTCCAGCTGCTCCCTCAGGCCCCAGAACTTCATTATGGCTATAACCTCCAACTCTTACCATCTAGATTGCTGGTTATTTGGCTAATTCCTTTCTTCAGAAGTGGGTGAAGATAAAGCAGCTCCTGTCAGAGACTGCAATGGGATAGAGAGTTCCAGTCAGTGATGTCAATGATGTCAGTGGCCAGGATTTTTGGAGGACAAGGGGGAAGTGTACAGGGCTGCTCAGCTGTGAAAAGAAGAAGGGGAAAAACTTGCAGAGGCAGTGAGGAGGGAAGGGGGAAACGTGAAATACAAAATGTAGACATGAAGATCAGAAAAGAAGGAGGAGGAGAAGCTTTTCCAGGCGCTGGACCAGAGTTTACCCTGCATTTTGTGGAGTAGACCCCAGTGGAGCAAGGTCTTCGCCCTGAGCCTGTGGAGAGGACCCTGGCGAGAGCAGAGCCCAACATGGAGCAGGGTTATCCCCCAGGATTGCAGCTCATGGGCACTTCCAGGGGCTAAGTGGGAGGGGGAAGGAGGGACAGAGGTGAAATATCACAGCCCGACCAGAGCTCCCCGCTCTCCATCCCCTCTGTGCTCTTTGGGGAAGATGCAGAGGAGCTGGGAATGAAGGTGGGCTTTTCATTTACATCTCACTGCCCAACCCTATTTTAATTGGCAATTAGTGGTATTAGTTTCCTCTGGACAAGTCAGTTTTGCCCGTGAAGGTAATTGGTAAGTGATCTCCCCACCTTTATCTTGACCCTGGGGCTTTTCATCTCATTTTCTTCCCAAAGCTGAGAGATGGAGTGAAAGAGCAGCTGGGTGGGTGTCTGGCAGCACGGCTAAAATTGGACAGGTGCTTTGACCAAAATAGAAGGCCCACTTTGAGAAGCTGGAGAAAGCAAAACTTGGTCCCTGCAAAAGATTTCTGATGTACATTTCTGGGAGAAAAGAAAAAAGGGAAGGAAGGAAGGCAGGAAGGCAGGAAGGCAGGAAGGAAGGAAGGAAGGGAAAACATAGCCCCCAGGGAACTAAAATATTTGCCTGATGCAGTTTGTGAAGAAATAGTTGCCTGAAATATTAAGCCTTCAATTTATTGCTGGTATTTTATTTTCATCGGCTTTATAAACCCACAACATCCTCGTGCCTTCCAAGGTTTCTCCAGGAATTGCTGTCTGTGTTACCCCTCAACCTGCCCTGGCTCCCAGAGCTGAGTCTCTGCCAAATCACATGGCATTCTGAATTTAGCATTTACCAACTCCAGTCACTGAGAGATTTGATGGTGCTGTGGCCTGTAGGTGACACTTCATTCAGTTCTGTCACTGTCCCTTTCTTCCTGACACTTTTCCATATTCAAAATGAAGAGCATGAGCACAAATTGGGAGTGAAAATTTCATACAACCACTCAAGTGTTTTACACCCTGGATTTTCTTGTACAAGGGCAGAGAACTGCTCATGTTTTCTTACAGAAAACTACAGAGGATGCAATACTTAAAGATGTTTATGAACCTGGGCAACCTTTATGTCTTTTTTTCTGTTTCTTTTTACTCTTTTTTTTTTTTTTTTTTAATGGGAAACACATCAGTGTAGCCAGTTAATGCAAAGTGTTTGTTTAAACAGTGCCAGAAATGATTTCTCAAGTAATAAGTCAGAACCACACAGATCTTAAAATCTGAGCACGTAGGCTCTGTTCTCCTCTACCTTCCCAGGCTTAGGAGTAAATGTAAACTGCACTTTCAGATGTTAAAACATGATTGGTACATAATGTAGTCTTTTCCTTCGATTCAATAGCTGCAAGACAAGAAATGGGTTCTTCAAAAGAATGTAAAGGGGAAAAAAAAAATCACAGGGCATTTCAGCTTTACTTTAATAGACTTAAGATAATACGAGTACTTGAAACAACCCCAGGGGAAGCTTGGTAAGAGCAAAATGAGGAAAATAAATAAATAACTAAATAAATAAATAAAGCATAGGAACAAAACCTACATGTTTTGTGCTGGATTTTTAGGAAGATTTCTTTTTTTTTTTTAAGGGTTTTTTTTTTTTTTCAAGTATATCCCTCTAATTTTCTATTCAGTTTTTAAATATACCTATTAAAATAATATATTGAGCTTTTTCTCTGGTTGTATTTGCTGTTCATTCTAATCTATTAGTAGCCAAAAGGCAAAAGTACCAGTTCTTAATTATCTTGCTGGTAGGATGGATGGAGCCAGCTGAACTTAAAAGACAGGAATTGTTGATTTAAGTGTTTCTGTGTTATTTTAATACAGCCACTTAAGCTATTTCAAGAATCGTGTAATAGGTGTTTAAATGTTAATGCTTCCTTCCTTCTTTACAACTAATTTGGCATAGTGTCCCTGATGAATGAATTATTAGGTAAAACTAATATATGCAACCAATAATTGAAGGTACTTTCTCAATTAAAAGGGTCACCCACTTGTTTTCTTTTTAAAAAGTGAGAAAAATCTCATTGGTAAGGACAAACCTATTCCCTTCAACTTAATTTTTAATAAATCAAGTTACATCGGCTAAGAATTTTCTCGAATGGACATTTTTAAAAAATACTAAAATTATTCTGGGTTAAAAGAACGGTGCCATTATATATTCATTCTTCTGAAGGGAAATTAGGAGAGAATGTGGGGGACAATAACAGCAGATCCAGTACAGTGTGTTTGTGGTTGACTCTGTGGGATCTTCTCCTGCTGAGAATCCAAGAGCAAGGTACTTCATAAGATCAATAATTTCTACTGGATTAAGGCTCACAGAAGGAAGGGAAGGAAACAGGGAATGGAATGGTTGTGGGCTCAAAGCTGTGAAGATAAGTCACAAAAGTCAGAGAGGTTTCTGAAAACAAACCACAACTTTTCATGACAATTCTCTCAGACTGCAGAGCAGGTCCCATGAATCTTGAAAGGCACCAAAGCTTCCCAAACTCTCTACAACCTGTTCAAATACTTAAACATGATAGGTTGGGGGAGTTTTTGACTTTATTCCCAGATAGACATTACAGCCCATCCAGTGCCACCCCTGCCACAGGCAGGGACACATTCCACCAGCCCAGGTTGCTCCAAGCCCCATCCAGCCTGGCCCTGGACACTTCCAGGGATCCAGGGGCAATCACAGCTTCTCTGGGCACCCTGTGCCAGGGCCTCCCCACCCTCACAGGGAAGAATTCCTTCCCAATATCCCATCCAACCCTGCCCTCTGGCAGTGGGAAGCCATTCCCTGTGTCCTGGCACTCCATCCCATGCAAATTGTCTCTCTCCACATTTCCTGTCAGCTCCTTCAGGCACTGAAATGACATGATTAGGTCACCTCAGAGCTTCTCCTCTCCAGGCTGAACATTCCCAGTTATCCCAGCCTTTCCTCTGCTCCATCCCTCTGATCATCAGACCCAGCCACTCTGGAGTAGTAACCTGTTCTTCTTCCATGTAGCTCTTGACTGTCAGTCAGAAACTTTCAATCTGGGTAGAAAAGTGAGGAGAAACTGTTTTCTTTCATGGCAGCTGCAGCATCAGGGTCTAAATATTTGTATTTGCCTTGCAAAGTTTGCCATGCCACATAAATAAACGAGCACACTACTGAAAATTAAATGTTATGTTGCAACTAATTCATTTGCAATCATTTAGCACTCACTAGATTTTACACTAATTGCTCTGTGAGATTAATGAATTTACAGAGCTCCTTGAGTGTCACATGCCTTGGCAAAGCACAGTGCAAGGACCCAATGAAAGTGGCCCCACAAGCCACACCTGGTGTGAGACATCTTCCAAACCTCTGCCTAGAGACAGTCAGTGCCATGCACTGGAGTTTTCCATGAGTAGGCTGCCTCCAATGTAAAGAACTCAACTCATAATTGTCTACTTTTTTGAATTTTCTTGGGTTTCTTCTTATTATTTTACTGGATGACTCAAGGATAGTCAGCATTTAGATCTTTAGGTATGTGCTGCCTTTTTCCCATTATCGGGGTAGAGTGCTGGCTTTTTGGAGAATATATTTTAACAGATCTGCTCATGAGCAGAAACCCTGAACTTTAAAAGTTCGAGGTTAAAGTCCATCTGGTAGAAAAATGAATGATTATATATTCAAAAGGAAAGACTGTTAGTCTAAGTTGGAATTCTCTGGCTCTTGTTTCCACAGAGAGCTCATTGATATTTATAGAAGTAACACATACAACCACACATATCCCCAAAATTTACAGCTAAATTGAGATCACTGCTTTTATTTCCATTGGAGCTTTTCTGTTGAAGTCACAGGGGATTCATGCTAAGAAAAAGAGCTGTGGGGAGGCATAAGTTGTATTTAATGTCTGTCTGTGCATGGTGCACCAGGAGTTTTGCAATCAGAACAGCAGCATGTGGGCAAAAGCTTTGTCTGCTGGGTAATGATTTCACTGGTAGGATTTCCAAAAGGAAAAGAATATTTGTTTAGAGTGGCCTTGTAATAATGGGGTTCGTGGAGTTGTTTATTCCTTGCCTATTTGGATGTAATCTTTCATGACAAATATGACTTTCCAGGTTAAATTTCCCTGGTTTCTATTTCAGTATTAGGCATGCTGGCTCCAAAGTCATAGCAGCATTTTTTTTCTCCCAGATTAAATTTAATTAATTTCTTCCTTGTAGTTTTACAGTTTTAACACAATTAACATGTTCTGAACCATTTATAAACAGGCAGATGGTGCCATCCTCTTGGGGGCTTGGAGCAACCAAAGAAGGGGTGGAACAAGATTATCTACAAGGTCCCTTCCAACCCAAACCATTCTGGGATTTTGTGATTTATGATCAAGAACAATAAATTTTTGTGTAAGTCCTCCATAGTTTCCGTTGCAATTGCCCTTTCACTATTTCTTGGAGGTTGTTGGCTTCTTCTTGTGAAGAGAGGCCCCAAGTGTGGCTCTGCTCCCAGGAGAGGACAGTGTGTGTAGGGGATTTATAGCAATGTGTCACCTCTAACCATCAGGTCCTTTAGATAAAGATGACTTTGATTAAAAATTGTGAATTCGTTGTAAATTCAGTGTCTGATTAAAAGCTGGGAATGAAGGCCTTAAGATGCAAAGAAGAAACTCCAGCTTATCATTCTGCATGCAGTTTAAATGACTGGTTTTACACTGAGTTTCCATAAAAATCAGTAGTTTTCTCTATGTGTTAGTCTGTGTTCTGGCAGAAGCAGCTGGCAGCTGAATGGCCTAATTCTTCCTGCCCCTCACACTGTTCACATCCCTGGCTGCTGCTTTGAAAGGTGTTTTCATTTATTATTGACTTCCAATTTGGTATGAATTTGCAGCAGAAAGAGCTGATCAAAATCATATCAAGGGAAGACTACTCCTATCTCAGTGCAGTGTTCTGTTGCTATGGGAACTGAGAAGAGCTGAGGTTTAGACAATTACCAAAGTCCAGAATAGTTCTGGATGTCATCTGATGCTAGATGTGTCTGCATGCATGAACACACAGCCACAGACACACATGTACAGACAAAATAGCCACATCCAGGAGTTGTTGGCCATGATGTGAAAGGAGGATGCTCCTGGTTGGCACACCTTGCCGGGGTCTCAATCTCTTGCTGCACAAACAATGGGCATTTCTCGTGTCTGATCAAGTGTTTGTCATTGCAGAGCCCCAAAACCTGGAGAAAATCTGCAGTGATTGCAGGTACACCAGGCAGGACCAGGATTCATCTCGAGAGTCCGGCGGCTTGTGCTTTATCCCACTCCCACACCAGACAGCTTTGAGGGATGTAGAAAGTAGCCTAAAACAACAGAATCCCCCAGAATTCCTGGGATCATCATGAAGAGAAGAACCTCTGTGTTCTGGAACACGTCAGACCAGGGCAAGTTGTCTGAGATTCGTTCAGGTCTCGGCTGCACTCCCACACTCCGTGTTTCATCTGCTAGGGAATCATGGAATCACAGAACCATTAAGGGTGGGAAACACCTCTGAGATCAGCCAGCACCACCACTAACCCATGTCCCCAAGGGCCACATTCACACGTTTGTCAAACACTTCCAGGGCTGGTATGAGTTGGATCAAAATGTTGTCTGGTCTTTAGCTGCTCGAACAACCAGTGCAGAGGACCTTGGGTTTGGAAGGACCATTGGAGCCACTGAGCTCAGGGTCAGAAGGGAAAATTTATCTCCCTCCTGTGGGTCAAGCTTCTATATACATGTAACTGTACCCATCTCTTCTACCATTTGTGTGGAATTCCTTCACCCCCCTCTGTCTTTCCACACTTCCTGCAGTGGAGGTTGCAGATTGGGTGTGGGGACAGTAACACTCTCTGTGTTTTGAGGCAGATGATGCATTAGGGTTTGGTTATGATGGCTTGTCTACAGCAGGGCTGATAATCACAGCAACTGTGAAATGCAAGGAATCACAGAATCCCAGGCTTGGTTGGAAGGAACCTTTAGGATCATCCTTTTCCACCCTTCCACCACAGGCAGGGACACCTTCCACTAGCCCAGGTTGCTCAGAAATCACGTAAGTATGATGTACATCAGTGAGTAACTTACTCAGTTTAGGTCATATTTTGCCATTTTTTTCCCATCACCACTTCTCCTGGCTGCTGCTGTCATTGTTATTTTTTCGTTAGGTTTCAAAATTTTACTGGTTATTATATCTTCCTCTTAATTAGGAACATTAGTTAGTGTCATTAGTACAGCAGCACTCACAGTGACATGAGGTCAGTGCCAAGCTGTCCTATCTGTGGTTCCCTAAAAATAGTAATAACCAATTCTCTGAAAACTCCAAGCAGAAAAGCCACAGATATTAGTGAGTAGATGAATAAAATGACATTTATTTGAAGTTTTAGCTGAAATTTTCCTTTCAATCGCATCCCTTTCACACACTGGACTGGCATTTATTTGGTTGTTTGGCTGTTTATTTTGCAGTGATATGAACAAATAAAACACACCTCAGACAGTGAGGTGATCAAACTTAATTGATGCGTGCTTGCACCTCACTGCATTGCCAAAGGATCAAGTTTTCATAACCTGACAGGCAGAAAGACATTAATGTTATCAAAGCCTGCTTCTCAAATCTGAATGAGTGTAAAATATTGGTATTTCCCTCTTCCAAAGCACAAAAGACTTCCAGTGAAGTTAAGCACTTGAATTGGTCATAATCCTGTCCTATTCTCTGACTGAGGAGGTGATGGTTTGGGTTTGCACTGATGAGGAGAGATAGTAAAGAACAATTCCCTCAGGACTTTGGGATGCATCCCATCAGGTCCCACAGATTTAAGGATGTTCAGGTTCCTAAGGTGCTGACGAACTTGATCTTTACTTACAGGGGGAGAGACCTTACTCCTCAAGCCCCCATCCTGCTGTCCAGCTGCCCCAGAGGTTTGGAAACAAAGGCTGCTATTGAAGACCAAAACACAAAATTTGTATAGCTCCTCAGCCTTCTCCTCATCCATTTTTACCAGTTTCCCAGCCTTGTTTATCCAGGGGTGACCCCTTCTTTGACCTTCCTTTCCTGGTTAGCAGACCTGAAGAAGACCTTCCTGTTATTCACTGTGTCCCTCGCCAGGTTCAGTTCCAGCTTTGCCTTCCTCAGCCCTTCCCTACACAACCAAATTTCATCCCACGACTCTTCCCTGGTCACCTGTCCCTGTTCTCAGTGCCTGTGCCACTGCTCCTGTCCCTTTGGTCTCCCCAGCAGGTCCCTCCTCAGCCACCCTGGGTTCCTGCCCTCCCTGCCTCATTTCTTCCTGGGGATCCCTGGCTCTGGCGTCCCATGGAAGATTTCCCTAAAGATCTGCCAGCTCTGTTCTGCTCCTCTGTCCCTGGGCACAGCTTCCCAGGGGATTACATTTACCAGACCATTTCCCTGAAGTTCAGGGGCCTGACTTTTGTCCCCAGCTGACCCCCAGGAGTGTGAGCTCCCCCAGTGCAGGGTGGCTGCAGCCCAGGCTGCCTGCAGGCCCCGTGGATTGATAAAATTCAATTATTGACAATTACAGTGCCCAGAGAACTGTGCAGCCCCGTGTGCAGAGCTCTGCAGGCAGACACGGAGTCAGCCAATTTAAAATACAGAAAGGAGTGTAAACACACCCGAAGTAGCACAGTGGTTTTAAACCAAGAAATTCTAAAACTTTAGAAACTTCCAAGGAGTTCTTAAATCGCACTGAGATAACCAGACCTTTCTAAATTGTTGTAGTTAGCTTTTTGTTGGATCTTTTGTTGAAAAAAAAAAATACAGCTAATTTAATTTTTTTAGGTATGCACTCAGAACATTCTGAGAAAAAACTGAAGTTAGAATCTCTAACTGAAGTTAGAGACTTTTCACTTCATCCAGTCCAGCACTGCCCCTGAACCACTGAACACATCACCCAGTGCCATATCCAGATGCCTCTTAAGCACTGCAGGCAGAGTGAATCCTGTGGGCCCCCAGCTTTCCCAGGGTTTGCAAACTTACAGAAAATGGTTTTTCATTTAGAGCAGATAAAGATGTCAAGCGTGTTTTAAGAAAAGCTCTCTGTGTTTCTTAACAATACTGTTTACAGCATTACTTCAGTCTAAATTGCATGAATAAAAGAAGCCCTCAAAGGAGAAGAGGGTCAGCCTGGACATCTCTGATATTAATTTGCTCTCCAGCAATTACAGGCCCGTGCTAATTGCTTCCATCCATTTTCACGACGTAAAGGAAAATGAAAAATAAAAGCACACATTACAAGTCATAAACTTTCTGGATTTACACTTAAAATGTGTTCAGTCTCATAATCCACTTCCAAAAACATGTCAGGATCTGTGATCAGGGCTTTCAGAGCGGCCCTGCATGGGCTGGAGGCTCTGAGTTTGTTGAGCTGGGTAAATTGAGGCTGGGATTGCATCATCTTTCACTGACTGACTTGCTAAATTCCTCAGAGCACAACAAGTTAAGGACTAAGTAAATAATCGATTAGCTGTCAGCCTTCCTGGTCATCCTCATGAAAGGGATTAGTGACAGCCAGGGGCCAGAGAAGTGAGTCATGCTTCTACAAATACCTTTTGAACCAGGACAAAAAACTCCCGGGGAACACTTCTTCCATTTCAAAGCAGGGTTTAAGGCAGTGGTGGTGTAGAAAAGGCTGGCTCCCCTTCTCTCCTGTGCCTTTCCTAATTAATCTTTCATCAATAAAGAAAGCAGACTCAAAAAATTAGAAAGAGTATCAGTATGTCTCTGTTACACTGATTAAAAGAGGCAAGGGCTATGTGGGAAAGCAATTCCATAGATTTGGACAGCAGGATTCCATCTGGCTATGGAACCAATTATATTTGTATTTAAACAAATGTGCCAGACAGAAGGAATGGAAATCCTCCACATCTTCCTGGCAGCAAGTAGAACTTGCTGAGAAGCCTCTTTTTGTTTGGTTTGTCTGATGACTTTTTATTAAATAATAGCTGAATTCAGAAAACAAACAAACAAATAAAACCAACTTTGCACGTCAGGGCCACATACATTGATCCTTTAATCCAAGTTCACTTTTATACACTGTGCTTTTTGCCACACCCAAAATCAGACATCATTTCTGTGTCTGCTGACATCCTGCACCTTGTTCTTCCTTCACAACTTATTCCAGCTTCAGAATTCTTCCAGATCCCTCATCTATTATTAGACTATAAGTGGAATACCTGTGTTTCATAGGGAAAAAACCTCTGATATGGGTCTTTTCCTAAGGTTTCACTTTCTGTGGGACAGCCCTTACAGTCTGAGTCTTCACAAAGAAACAGTTCTCATGGCCATTTTGAGGAAAATCATCTTCCACAAGCTGTCTGTAATTCCAATTATTGTGATTTAATTATGAACTCCCAAAGAGCTTTCTGGTAAGTACAAATTCAAGAGGCACTTCTCGTGAAGAAGTGTCACGTCCAGCATCTTCAGGCACTGTTTGCTTGATAAACTATAAAATACTTTATAAAGTTAAAATAGAAAATGTTTTCTTAAATAACTGCATTTGTGTATTTCTTAAATCACTGCAATTTAAAAAGTTCCCACACCTGCTCTGGAAAGCATTCTTTTCTGTGTCTCTAAGTAAAATTGCAAAAACTCCAATTTCAGGTGTCCCTAGGTTTTCCATGAAGTATATTTAGAGAATTCCTCACACAAAACAAACGGGAGTAGCATTAAATGAACGGTGAGGAAAAGCACTTAAATTCTTGGAATTTTTTAAAGTTTCTCTCTGAAACTTACAGCTACAAAAACGATTTTCACTCACGTTGTGAGCTGCAAACAGGCAAGCCACAGGAACTTTTTAAATGATTGTAAGACAGAGCCTTAACATGACCAGTAGAGCTTCTGGAACATTTACTGTACGACCTGGGTGATGCTCATTGCCAAAAGTATTCCTGTCTTTCTGTCAGTGTTCTTCAGGGATAACAGACTGGAGGTTGAGGCTTATTTTTCAGATCAGTTATACAAATCAGTGGCATAAAAATTTGCTTAAAAGCAGTTTTGTTCAGTCCTTGTTGCAAGAGCTGCTCACATTTGCAGTCAGGGAGGTGCTCAGTCCTTCACAATGACTGCTCACTAAGCTCCTGTACAAAACCACAAGTCAAAACCTTCTGCATGTACATTACTGGAAAAGACAGAATGCAGCAAGTTTTCTTCCCTTTTTTCTTTATTTCTGTTTTTTTCTTTTTTTCCCTTCAGGTAAAGTCTATTCACTGAGATTTGTAGAAAACAGATGTGATCCTACTTTAATGCATTCAGACTTCATTGCTTATTGAAATATTTGCATTACTTTGAATTTAGGAAATAAGCTTAAGCTGTTAATGGACTTTGAACAGAAAGATGCAAAGAATCTCAGTCTTCACTGTTTCCTACTAATTACTAATTCTGTTTCCATAAGAAGTTTTAATGTTTCTGCCTAAAATTAACCGTGCATGCCTTTTAGAATGTGTATTTAAAAGACCTCCTGCTGCTGCGGGAGAATTTTATTTTGTGGAATTCTTGTAAACATGGAACATTTAACTTGTGCATCTGCTTTGGATAATGGAAGATCCCTGGTCTGTACAGACACAAGCGTGTACACACAGGCATAAATACATATATATGTAAAATATATTGTCCACCTGCACAGAGAAGGGCTTCAACCCTTGCAAAGTTGAAATAATTAATTAATTTCAAAGCATTTTGGATCACTTTATGAACAGCATTTTGCTTCTCCTCTTCTTAGCTTGCACATGAAGAAGCTGTCTATGTTATAGACAATGTTATTCCCCAATGCCATTTGGGAAATGGGTATGATGACTCATTTTCCAAGAAACACCAGATATCCACACGTCTGTCAGTAAACCTCTTCTCTTTGGACCACACTGTTTCCTCTTACGTAGAAATCAATGGAATGCAGAGTGAGTTATGTGTCCTGTACAATGAAAGGACCCCAGGCTGCAGAGTGGATGTATGCAATATGTATTTACTCATCCAGTGCAGATTTGGATGCAGCTTTTAGTCCAAGTGTTTTAAACTGCTAAAGAAATGGTCCTAAATATCCCAAACACTTATGGATATGTTGCCAGAAAGGCCCCCCCCCTAAATACTGTTGGCTGTTCTTTTGTCATCTGCCTTTACCATTTGCTTTTAGCCTTTGGGTATCACTGGTCATTGGCATTTGGGAAATCTTTGAATGGTGTTTATCAAATAGAAAGTGCTCCAAAACCCTTATAAAACTACGTAGCAGCTTGTGCCCAGTTTGCTTGGGTATTTACTGGGGAATTGTGTATGATCCATGTGCATCCTTTTGTTTCTGTGCGTTCTGGCACACACGGGGTAACAACTCCACCTGAGGTCCTGATGGGAAGTCCAGAGGGAGTTACAAGTTTCATCTCATCCAAAACCCCTGTGCTCAATCTTATTCTGCTTTCCAAATCCATGGTAGATTTCTTTCTCATGTTTAGATTAGATACTGAGAGGGAATCCTTCCCTGTGAGGGTTGCGAGGCCCTGGCACAGGGTGCCCAGAGAAGCTGTGGCTGACCCTGGATCCCTGGCAGTGTCCAAGGCCAGGTTGGACAGGGCTTGGAGCACCCTGGGACAGTGGAAATGTCCCTGCCCATGGCAGGGGTGACACTCCATAAGCCCTAAAATCCCTTCCAAACCAAACTGTTCCACAATTCTGTGACTCTGTGAATGTAAGCCCTAAACGACACAGCTTGCAGGAAGGCTTTCTGTGCAATTATTTTAGCTGCATTACAATTAGGTGTTTTTGCAATTGGAACAACAGCTTGGATACTCATTAATTTGTTAATAACTTAATTGGGCCAGCAGCAAATTCCCAGCTTCACACGTGGTGAGCTCCCTTCAGCTCTGAACAGGATCTGTGCATGTAACACATTCCAGCTGCACCATGGTGCCATCTCTAGAACTCACTTCAATCCTTGGTGAATTAATTTCAATCACTAATCCAGAAGGCACCTACTCCAGGAAAACAAGGCAAAACAGGAACTTTATGCTGTTTTTTTTTAACTGTGTGGATGACTTTTAATTTGGACGTAACAGATCAGCAAGAGATTTTTTTTAATTGAAAAGACTGATCTATGATCTTCATTCACTGCTATTTCCTGTGGGTTTTTTTCATTTTCAACTGTCACAATACAGAAGTCCCGACTTTAACTACATAAATACTGATAAACAATTTTGTCCATGAATGTGTAGGAAAACCCATGCGATTCTTCACACTGCATAATATTCAATAGAGCTCTGATATTTTTTTTCTTTTACTAAAGATGACAGTGTCTATCAAATCAGAAGGGACAAAAATTTCTCCTCTAAGAGAAAGATTGGTTAACAAAGGCAAAACCCTACCAGGAAAAACCTCTCAGTGAAGCACATTTGTATAATGATCTAGCTGTTCATTTCTCATTATTTATGCAGCCTCCTTGTTTTCTAAAAGCCACATACGGATACTTTTCTTCTTTTTAAATATAATATTTAAATATCTCCATTGTTCCTAGGAGGAATTTTAATGCAGATAATTGAATTTCAATTAATTCTGCATATGCTGTTCCAGATTATAGTTGCTTACTACTGCTGACATGGGCCTGTCATCACTCACACCCTGCCTCAAGTTCAGCTCTGTGTCACCATTTTTTAAGCCTTGTGTGAACATTATTACACATTTATTACTCACAGGAACTTATCCAGGAAGGTGCCATAGAAAGTTCTCTGAAGCCTGGTTCTCTTTGGGAAATATTGTGCTCTTTTTTCAGCTTGTGCTGTTGTTTGGCCAATAATAAAAGTGATTTCAAAGAAAATGAAACTGGTGGTGGCAGAGGGCTATTATATTGAATTTGGGGGGGTTTTAAAATTCTCAAATAATGTGGAATGGATGCCTAAATGAAATGGAGATTCTGAGCCCCAGGATTTCTGCTGCCAGCTTTGCTTTGGTTAAGTCACTGCAAAGGACTAAGTAATGTTAAGCTGAGATCTAAAACCAAGAACTGCCCAGTGCTCAGGGGATCAAACTGATAGAAACTTTGTGGACTGCCCACTGATGCTGCAAAATATCCTGGAAGAGAAGCTGAGGCAAGAATTTGGATAGAAACGGTCGAGTCCATATCACACTAAGTTACATCTGGATCCTGTTGCTCTGGGATTGAGAACTCCTTTTCCCACCATCATGCCAGGGAAAACCTTTCAGTAATTAAATGTTTTCCTCGTGTTCTCAGAGAGACCTTAAAGCACAATGAAGTGGCAGTGAAGAAGAATCCACTTTCTCTGTCAGCTTAGATCTCGAAAATACTTTCCTTCCACAACTGCTTGAAAGGGAATTGTGCCTGTAAAAAGGAGCAGAGGTGGAATCTATTGAAATTCTATACAGCCAGAACTGAAATTCCAAAAGTAGGCTTGTAACAAAGGGCACTTCTTGTGAGAGGATTAAAAACTGGAAAAGCACTTTTGATATGATATTTCTGTTAAAAAATACCTATAGGTATATTACAAAGGAGAGAAAATACATTAAGTTATTATTAGGATTACAATGACCACCTAGAAAATATGTCACTCATTTATCCTATGGAAAGATAGATGGGAATGGACTGGGGTTCTCACATTTTCCTCAGGGATGCTGTGACTCTGTGCTCGCCTCTGTTCATTAAGGCAGCTAATTAGCACAACCTATCTTGATTGGGAGACATGAAAGCTTTTGTTGAAATACATTTATTCCATTCAGAACTGAAATCATACTGCATGAGAAAAAGGTGATTACAACACTGAAGTTCAAATACTTGCTGTTTCAGGTTCATAAAATCCTCATGGAATGGTTTGGGTTGGAAGGGACCTCAAAGCCCATCCAGTGCCACCCCCTGCCATGGGCAGGGACACCTTCCACTGGCCCAGGGTGCTCCACACCTCAACCAATTGCCTGGATCTTAAATAAGTTTATACATCACTCTTGCCTTGCACATAATTAAGCAAAATAATTCTCAAAGCACCCCAGGAAGCTTCACTGTTTCAGTAGGAGTGTGCTAGAATGGATTACCCCATTTAATCTGTCCAACTGCCAAAACTGAGGCACAGAACTTGCTCAGTCATGATCAGTCATAAATTGGTAGCAATCATTAAAAAAAAAAAAACTAACGATTTCCTCTCAATCATAAACTAATAAATTTCACTAAGATGTTCCCAGGAATATAGTAGTCCTGATACTAGAGGTAGAATATAATTTATCCTTTGTTCTTTGTCTGTAAAACAACATTTCTTTCCCTTTAAGGAGAGAATCAGTGTTTATTTAGGGAAATTCCTATGCAGGTACAAAATTCTATTTTCTCACTTTTAAACTGACTCAACCTCTGACTTTCTCGTCTGACTTCCTGCATAATAAGTAGCTCTAAGAACTCTACCCAGTGATTTTTAAAGTAAAGGGATTTACATTTTTTTCAGCTATACAAGGGAGAAATACTAAGAATGATAAACTGTGGTGAAGCATGAGCAAGTCTGTAAGGAAAAAAAAATCCATTCCTTGTTTAAAAGCTCCACTACACTTAAATTTCATCAGGTGAGCTATTCCAGTGGTAAAACACTACTTGCCAGGAAAAAAAAAAAAATCCAACCAAAAAAACCCACAGCCTCCCTCCAACCAAAATCCTGTTTAATCTTAATTTTAATTATTAAAATTCTTTTTTCCCCCCCACCCATTTCATATCATTACCAGCAGCCTGCATTAAGGTACAGCTGTTCTAAGGAGAGAAAGGGAGCAACCTGCACAGCTCTTGCATCAGATGAGAAAGGAATTAAGTTTGATGAATGCTGTTTATGTCTCACCAACAGCCCTAAAGGCATCTCATAATTTTGTGATAAAAAAATATTTCCCTGTCAGCAGCCATTAACATCTGGGTTTTTTTGAAAAGTTTAGTCATTACATGCTTTGCCTGACAGATCGGTGTAGTGCAGCTTGATGGATAACTGAGTGAGAGGCTTGAAAGGTCTCCAAATAAAGTCAGTGTTCCAAATTTAATGAAAAATGCTGAAGTGCAATCCTGTTATAAACATAAACCATCTAATTGTAAGCCAAAACAAGGCACCTTCTTGGTCCGGGTCATTTTAGTGATGTTTGAGGAATAAGGGGATTGCAAGACCTCAACCCCTGCTCTGCATCTCTCTGTTAGAGTTGCTCCTTCCACCTCATGGATTGCCAAGGTTTCAGCTGTTAACTACAGTGACCTTTGGAAATATCTATTGCAAAATTAATAGGATTCAAAAGTAGTCATTGGAATAGAAAAGTTCCACTGTGGACTGAAATTTAACTTGTGGGTTTTGGTTCTTAATGGAATATATAGAAGTGAACTATTTTTGCATGGCAAGGAAGAGGTTGAAGAATATATTCCTCCAAAGAAAAACAGTTTGCAATTTTAGACACCTTAGAAAATTGTTTAGCAAATGGACTCAAAACTCGGGATTTTTGCTGCTTCCCAGTCAAGTGTCTGTGTCCCAAGTCTGGCTTGGGGCAGCAGAGAGTGCAGGCTGAGCTCTGATGGAAGGCAGATGTACAAGAGATGGATGTGAGGACAGGTGACAGAGGAGAGCGAGAAATCCATGGATGTAAAGGGACAACGTTAGAAAAGCCAGCCACCAGCTGGAGCTGAAATCTGTAAGGGTTGGAAGGGCAAGAAGAGCTGTTACTGCTCCATCACCAGTAGAAGAATGAACAAGGGAAATATTGGCTTGCTGGGAACAGGGAAGGTGATTTAGTGCCAGAAGACAGAGATAATAAATGCCTTCTAAGCTCTGGGGCTTGCTTCCAAGGTCTCCCAGCCTTTTGTGGCTGCAGACAGAGTTCAGGAGGAGAGGAGCTTCCAGCAGTGGGAGAGGAGATACTCAAGCAGGGGTCTTTTCAGAAGCTCAAGGTGGGTTGCCCTGAAGCACCAAGAGAAGGATGGCTGCTGTCGTGGCAACTGCCACCACTCTTTGTCATCCCTCACGGGCTTTGCTTTATTCAGCTGTCTTTATCTTGACCCGGGAGGGCTTTTCTCAAGTCTCATTCCTGCTCCCCCTGTCCTGGTGCACAGGTGTGATAGGGCATCAGTTGGTGTCCAGCAAGGGTCAAACCCAGCAGAGGCATGGAGCTGCTCCTGGGGTGGGCAGTGTGCCTCCGGAGGGCCTGAGGCAGCCAGGGTTCTTCTGCCAGCAACAGGGAAAGCTCTGGAGACGGGGCAGAATGAAACTGTACCCATGGGATTCTAAGCATTAAATAGAGGCAACTCCTTTTTTTGCTGAATGACTGATAATCAATCATAAACTGGTAGCAATGATTAAATAAAAAAAATCCCTCACTTTCTATTAGCCCAGGTTGCTTCAATCCTGCCCCTTTATGTGTTTGTTTGTTTTTCTTTACTTAAACACTTCATACACCCACTGCCTTGTGTTTGCTCATTTATTCAGGAATCTCTGTCTCAGTGATTTTCTAAAGTCCTTTCACAGGACTTCTCTTCACAGGCACCCAAGAGCAGAAAATGATTGCTGAGTCAGAGTTGTCTGCACATCCCAGGAAACAGCCCTGCAGTTCCTGCAGTTATTTTATCTTTGGCAGAATTGGATCAAAGCACTTGTTAATGGAGAGAATAATAAATTCAGCGCAATCGGTATCACACAGCAGAGTTTGTGCTGCAAGATTAGATTCCGAGAGGGAAACCCTGGTAACGAGTGCACACAGTCATGGGGGATTTCTTCCCTTTCTCACACTTCCAGGGGTTTCATTTCAAAACCTTGGACTGCTTCCTGTTTGCTCAGCACTTCTGGTGGAGCACAACACAATCAGATTTCCCAGAGTGAGCCCGTGGAGCACGGTTGTTTTTACTTGCAGTGATTTGTAAGCTCAGAGACTCTATTTTATCAATGGCACAGGGTATTAATGGGATTTTAAGGTGCACCTCCTTCATATATCAAGGGGATAATAGAGTCACAAGCAGACTTACATGATAAATCATTACAGCTTTAGAGGAAAAGTTAATGCTTTTGTTCACAGAAATGTTAAAAGCTTTAGGAGGCAATATTTTAAACTGCTTACAATGATAAATCAAAGCAGATTAGCTTTCCAGATAAATATGTATGTGGGTAAAACCCTGTGACACTGACTAGAGCCACATACATTGGCTATAATAGGTTGAAAAGCATCCCTGTGAATCCATTAATTTTAATATTTCAGACAGAAATTCTACAAAAAGTCTTCCATATGTTCTGTATGTCACGTGTTCCATATGTAGAGCCACACAATATTTGAGACTGGTTTTGGTTTGATTTGACTTATTAATAAAACCCTAATTAATATACATTGGTTAACAGTTTATTCCTCTACTCCTCAAGGTAAATTCCTTTCGGACAATGAGCATTCCTGTGGGTCTGCATGGCAGGAAAATACCACAAATGTAGAGAATTTATTAATTTTCACAAACTACCAATTTGACATTTTGAAGGATCTCTGTGCCATGCTCTTTTCACAGGGTGTTTAGCAATTAAGAAAATCAGGACAAACAAGAAGTAATTGACTGTAAGTTTGTCACAGGAGATTTTCAATGAGATGAGGAGAAAGAAAAATCACTTCTTTTTTAAAAAAGCAAGTGTGAAGTGTAGCAGAAAGACAATGGTCCTCATCACAAGATCTCACAGAAGACAAGAATTCAGAAACATGACTATATAAAGATATATGTGTAAAGTGAAAATGTGCAATGGTTCATATAATAAAAAAGACCCTCTTACAAAGCCACTAGTTAAATTACAAGTTGAGAAAGAGGAACATTTTCTCCACACAGCAGACTGAAGTCCTAATTGGCTACTGGAATGGGTTTCATCTCTCTTTCTAAAGAGGAATTGCTAATTAGGAAAATAAATCACCAAATCATCATTATAATCATTGAATAAGCAACTAAATAAACAGCAGATTTCTTTGAGAAGATTATTTTTGCAGAAGAAGTTGCAGCTCATTTTTCTCAGTGTGAGAAGGGCACTCTGATTATATTAATACTGAGAGCTGTGGATGTGCAGACCAATGGGGCATTTTCCCTAGGTATCACATCGATTGAAGCCTCAGCCCCAAATTTTTGCTTCCCTTTTTTTGGTCCATGAAAATTTTCAATGCAATAGTTTTCCCATTTTTCTATGTTAAATTTTCAATTGATCTTTGCCTGAGAGATCACATAGTAATTGAGGAACATGAAATATCTACATTAAAGGAATGCAGGCCTTTTGAGTGAAAAGTAGGACAGCAATCTTCACAAGGAACAAGTAGAAGATGGAACTTAAACCCAGTTGGTGCTGAGAAGAGTTTGACTTTCACTGGCTTTGAGAATCTCCCCCAAAAACATCTTGTTCAGAAGTTTTAACAAATTGATTAGGTGTTTTAAGACTTGTAAAGCCTTACAATATCAAATATCAAAAATATTCTCTGTTCCATGCCACACACGCTCTGTTTCTGAAGTTCCACACGCTCTGCTCCACAGGCTCAGTTTGGGGTTTGTTGGGGGTTTCTTCTCTTATGTTCCTTCTTACCTATGGGATTTTTCCCATAAGTTGCTAAGAAACACTGACGACTGGACACTTACGAGCACTTAAGAAAACAAAGAAGTGACCAAGCTCAGGGGGAAGGAGGGCATCTGGTTGCATTTCTCTCATTCTGGGGAGTTTCTCTCCGAGGGACAAAGATACAGCGGGATTTGGGCAGGTAAAGGAGGGCTGGGGCAGCTCTCTGGCTCTGGGACTTCAGAGGAGGACAGTCACAGCTACTGCTGCTCAGGGAAAGGAATTCGCTGCCACCTCCATAACCCAGCCCAGAGCTGCTGCTGCTGCTTCTTGTTCTTCTTCTTCTTCTTCTTCTTCATCTTCTTCTTCTTCTCCTTCTTCTTCTTCGTCTTCTTTGTCTTCTTGTTGTTCATCTTCTGTCTTCTTTTTCATCTTTGTCTTCTTCTTCATCTTCGTCTTCTTCATCTTCATCTTCATCTTCTTCATCTTCTTTGTGTTCATCTTCTTCGTCTTCTTTGTCTTCTTCATCTTCTTCTTGTTCATCTTCACCTTCATCTTCGTCTTCATCTTCTGTGTTCTTCATCTTCATCTTCTTTGTCTTCTTCTTCTTCGTCTTCTTTTCTTCATATCTTCTTTTCTTCTTCTCTTCTTTGTCTTCACCTTCTTCTTCGTCTTCTTCTTCTTCTATGTCTTTGTCTTCTTCTTCTGTGAGGTGAGCCTGTGCTCGTGAGAGCAGCCACTGAACTGGGGATCCTGAGCTCTCCTTCTCCTGCCCCGCTGTCCCAGCCCCGCCGCTGTCCCGGCCCCGCTGCTCCTTCGGCACCGCTCTGGGCCTTTGCCCTGCCGGGACATCCCGCAGTTCCAGCTTGTGAGACATCTCATCCATCAGACCGGAATTTGTGCTTATTCCTGCCCTGGTGCTCCTCAGAGTCCTGCAGGGGTGCTGGGATAGGCTGCCCCAGGGGTTTGTGAAGCAAAGCCTCTTCTCCATCTCTTCCTGTCTCGGCCAAGACGAGGTTCCTGGTTCCGGTTGTTGTTAATGCCGTAGTTATTGTTGTTTGTTTGCCTTGTTACACATACTAAGAACTGGTATTCCCATCCTCATATTTTTGCCTGAGAGCCCCTTAATTTCAAAATTATAATAATTCAGAGGGAAGGGGTTTACATTCTCCATTCCAAGGGAGGCTCCTGCCTTCCCTAGCAGACACCTGTCTTTCAAACCGAGTCAGGGGTCCTGTAGTTTAATGAGTCTCACTATTTTTTCTTTTAAAATAATCAAAATGAAACACTTCAATCATGAGCTGCACTACAGGAGGGTAATTGGATAAATCTGAAGCACTGAAAAGAACCCCAACTCAACACCTATTTATTTACTTCTTTATCACTGTTATAAATGACAATATAGTATTGGCTTTCACTTTTATGTATTAGCTTTGGCATTGTTATTATTAATCATAAAGATTTTGATATGTTACAATTTATATTTTCTTTTAATTGCTTTTTTGGTAGAGTACAAGCTGTCTGTTTATGTATGCACCGTACAGCTTATATAAATAGTAGTGTGATAAATACATATTGTATCTGAGGCTGTAGCATAATATCAAAATAGAGACTATATGATGTTAAAGTGCTTTTAGGTAGCTAACTCAGAGAATGGTGAAGGCAATTAGGTGATTCTTCACATTTGTGGATTACCCTCTCTGGACGATGAGATAATGACAGAAGGCACAATCCCAAAAAGAAGGATTTATTGACTCTCCTTATCAGGGAGTGTAAAAACAACAGGATGGAGCCACGAGAAGAAATAAAACACATTGGTTTAATCTACAGGATGGCATGAAGACAAGCCAAAGGTTAAAACCAAGCAAAAGAACATTTAAACTCAAAGGAGTGTTTGAATAATGTATATAGAACTCACATGAATATGCATGTAACCCATGGAATGTAGCAATATATAAGAACATTGTTTTAAGCTAACGGGGTTTTTTGTGGTTTTGTGTGTTTTTTGTGTGGTTTGGGCATATTGCCAAACACCCCAGTGGTGGATATTGTCCTGCTTTATCCCTTATTAAACTCTCAAAAATTCTAAAGAGTGAACTTTGTTTTTCACATCACTCTAGGCTAAATCAGATGACAACTTCATTTATGTATTTATACCCAAGGCTAAATCAGATGACAACTTCATTTATACATTTATTTATTTATTTACTGTGTAGAAAAACAAGTGTAACCCACCTAATTTGTTGACTGGAACAATCTGCCAGTGATATTTGCTGACCTTAATGAATATACAGGCATCAACACGATATGTTTGGAATAGCTCGTCCATGGTCATAATGCATATTCTGATAACCAAAGCATATCTGAAAAAAAAACCCCAAAACATCTAGTTTGAAAATGGAATTTCATGAAAACCAAAAGTTTTTAGGAGCTAGGACTGCTTCAACAAATACAAAAGGAATGTTTAAAAATGTGGTTTCCTTTGTTTCTTTTCACGACTTTGGCAATAAAAAAGATCTGTTTGACTCATCTTTCTTTTAGATTGTTGATCAGTATAAAAAGCTAGATTTTATTAGACTGATGGAAGATGATATATGGCACTATTAAAATTTTGACATTTTATATGCATAAAAAATTAATTTCTAAAATATTTATATGTCTAAAAATTTTATATGTACAAAAAAAAGACATTTAAATCTGTACTTGAAAAAGCTGAAATATTTACAAAGCCCTACTTGTTATTTTATGTAATGGGATTTTCAATGCTCAATCAATTCAGACTACCCACTGAATTTTGAAAAATTCAGATTTTGTTTTTCAGAAATCTTAAATTGCAGTGTTTCACATGGAATGAAATTTGTTTTCTAAATCGCTTTTTATGTATAATTTTTCAAGTCCCAAATTTGTCTTCAACTTTCATGCTATTTGGTTGCCGTACAAGTGTTGTTTGTTCGATTTTTCAGGATTGATGAAATTTGTATCGTTGATTTCTTTTGTTTCAGCAGTGTAACAGTGATGGTTGAGGTCATCCTCGCAATTTGCTGTCCTCTCTCCCTGAACACACACTCATTTTTCCAAGACAAAATGCTACTATTTAAATAAAAAAATAAAAAGCCTATCCCACGTTTTCTCTCTTCTAAAGCTGCAATTATTTCAATCATGGAAGAAAGTCAAAGCTGAATATATCAAGCCAAAGGCATTTCCTTTGGCATTTCCTTTGGTCTCCAACGACATCAGGATTGGTTTTTAATGTGCATTTTGGGTACCTACTAAACCCCCCCATCCACCAGATTTGCAGCTCCTGCCTCTGCGTTGAATTCTGGGTTCAGGTCAGGGGAGCGTCTCTTTTATGCAAAAGGGAAGTGAAACATCCTTGTCTGGAATGTCTGGAATCAAATCCCCACTGGCCTTTCTCCGGTTTGGGTTGCCGGGATGTGAGGAACTTCCTTTAATCCTCTTTAAAGGCAGGACTGGCACATCGGGCAGAAGCAGGCTGTGTGAAGCTGCTTTATTTTCCCTGGGCTGAAACTGTCACTTAGCATGAAAGTAGGGTGAGTTTCAAACCGTGCAGGAGCTCCTTCTGCTTGGGCATTAAGTTCCTGACAATTACACATCAGGAAAAGATGACAGGTCATGGGAAGAGGGTGAGAAGAAAATAACTCCTTTACAATTTTCATGACTAGTAGCAGAGGGCAAAGAATCCGCCCCCCTCTTATTTCAAATTATAGTTTATTTTACTAATTCATTAAAGTGGGAGAAATCAAGAAGTTCATAGATACTGTTGAACATGACAAACAAAGCTTTGTTTCTTCCCACAAGGTGAAATGATTTAGATATGGAGGCAGAGTCTGTGCAATTCCAGTTTCATGGGGAGAGAGTGGAAGAAGTTTTGGTTGTATTCTAGACACACTGAGGCTTTAGGATATTTGTCAGGACAAATATCTCTCTGTAACTGTAGTCATTTTGGAAATCAAATCAATTCTACACACACACATCCATAATTTAATAGAGTTATCTCTATTTTTAAAATTGGCTTTATGTCCAATAACTTCACACAGAAATCAGAGCAGCAATGCAGAAAAAGATAATTAAAATGATTGTTTCATCAAAAGTTTTAGTGTGGAGAACACAGAACATCCTGAACCTACTGCAATCAACTATGACATCTAATTAAGAAA
The DNA here is from genome assembly GCA_013400495.1 of Nicator chloris. Taxonomy (NCBI): domain Eukaryota; kingdom Metazoa; phylum Chordata; class Aves; order Passeriformes; family Pycnonotidae; genus Nicator; species Nicator chloris. Next base: position 209,313 of record WAAE01002211.1, on the reverse strand, counting down.
TTGAAACAGCTGAATAAACTCATAATGTTCCTCATTATTGTTTCAACTATTCCTCTCTACCCTCTTGAAAGATGCTTCCATGGATTCAGATCTAAGCCAAGCTGTGTTTAATCTTTTTTGATAATAAAACCTCATCAGGTATTTTTGTGAGCAGTTTCACTTGTTTTTATAGAGTTTCCTAATTCTGAGTCCAAACCAATTTCTTTCCATGAAGTTGAAATTGTCAAGTGACAGGACAAGGGACAACAGGCACAAACAGAAACACTGGACTTCTTCATTCTGATTACAGTAGGTAGAACTTAACATGCCATTAGTTTGTGCTTTTTGGGAAAAAAAGCAACCTGCCACTGTCCTCAGTCTGCCAAAAGAGTGTTAAAACCAGGCCATAGGCTTGAAGTTAAGCTTGAACTAAAACCGTGGGGTCTGGGAAGTTGTGCTGATACAGCAGAAGTTGTGCAGTATTATATGGAAAAGGAGGGAAAGAAAATAAATAATCTGAGAATCCTGGAATGGTTTGGGGTGGGAGGGACCTCAAAGCTCATCCAATTCCACCCCTGCCATGGGCAGGGACACCTTCCACTAGCCCAGGTTGCTCCAAGCCCTGTCCCACCTGGCCTTGGACACTTCCAGGGATCCAGGGGCAGCCACAGCTTCTCTGGGCACCCTGTGCCAGGGCCTCCCCATCCTCACAGGGAAGGATTCCTTCCCAATACCCCATCTAACCCTGCCCTGTGTAGCAGGAAGCAATTCCCTGTGTCCTGTCACTCGTGGTAAACAGTCTCTCTCCATGTTTCCTGCAGCTCCTTCACATCCTGCAAGAACACAATGAGGTCACCCCCAACCTTCTCCTTTCCTGCCTGAACAATCCAAGTTTTCTCAGCCTTTCCTCACAGCTTCATCCCTCTAATAAACCATTTGATTTTGATAAAGTTTTATGTTATTTGCAGGTTCTTAAAATCTTCTCTTCCACCGGGGCTGCAAGACTTTTGTTTAGGAAATTGAAGCTTTTTCTAACATGGAACAATATTTGTCTTAATTAAGGACTACATCAATCACAGTCAATTTTTCAACTTCTTGATCCTGTAAGCCATAATGCTTAATTTGTGAACTTGGTTTTCCTAATTGGCTGCAGAGTGTGACTGCTGTTTCATACTTTCATTCTTTCCTTTCCATCTTTACATGGTTTTGAGCCTTATTTTAATTTATTTAAGCATTGGATAACATTGTCACCCCCACCTCCCTTCCTTTATAATAAATATAAAGATTTTCATATGCATTCACTTTTAATTATTGCTTCCATCTGAACAAATCTCTACAAAATACCCAGCACTGATTAATTATTTTGTACTTATATTTCTGTATTTTTTTTCTCTTTTCAATGATTCATCACACTTCAAGGCAAGCCACTGAAAACTTTCACTGTTTTTCACAAGACCTTTTTTCAGATAAATTTATCATTAAAAAATGTTTAATCAAAAACTTAGGCTTTGAGTTTTAGCTACTCATTTCCTTTTTCTCTCCTACAGCAGCATCTCTTAGAAACTTAAATGAACCATTATTCTGAGAGATCTTTCTATCATTTTTTGTCTTGTGTAATACAGTGTTAGATTTTGGAGAAAAGGTTTCTATTACAGAAAAAACATTTTGTTTATTTTACAGCACTTTGTTTTTTAAAACATGCACTTGATTCATTCTTTCTAATATGAAAGTAAACCATTTTACTGAGAAGAGAGATCATTTTAAAAGGAGAAAGATTTAATCTCAAGAATTTTTAGAAGAGGACTTTTGGGGCTCATGGCAAGAGGCCCTAAATTCATAAAAACCTCTCCCTGTATAACATTTTCATTGAGTGAATGGTCAGATCCAAAGCTCATCGAAATTATTCAGTCATTAGGTCCTGGCTTTTTCCTTGATATAAATTCAGATTAGGGATTCCAAGCCTTTTCTTTCTACAAATACAAGCCTTTTGGGTTGGAATGAGGAGTGCATGGCATCAGGGTAAAGGATATCCCAGGTATTCCCAAGGACACTGCAGAGCCAGGAGTTTGAGTGCTGTGGTGTGGGAGGGGATGGGCAGGTAAAGGCTGTCCTCAATGAGCAGGGAAGGAAGGCTGGCAAATCTTCACAGCACAGAAAAAGTTTTCTCCTCACAGGATTTCTGGGAAGGGGCAAGGAGGAACAAAGCCCCTCAAAGAATTCCCAGAGCCAGCTGGCCCTGTTTTTCCCCTGAGCGCAGCTGCCTTCTCCATGGCTTTGGGTGCTGAGGTCAGACACGTCAGGCTCAAGGGCTTACTGAGGAGGGAATGGAAGGGAACATCTTTCCTCTCCCTCCCTTCCCAATTTGAGATTGTCTCCTTCAAAAGACGATTCAATTCTAGGTGTTTCTCAAGGCTTGGCTGCTCTTTCCCAGATCTGTAGTGCCCAATCCTGAAGGGAATGAGTTTCCCAGTCCAGGGCAGCTGCACTAAGGGGCTGTTTGGCTCTTGCTTTGCTTTCTCTTAGCTGCTTCTATCTCCTTCTTGGCATGCTTAAAAAGCAGCCTTTTGGCAGTTCTCAGGGTTGCTTTTACAATCATAGGGTGGAACCACAAAACCATTAAGGCTGGAAAGGAATATTAATCATCAAGTCCAGCCATCAAACAGTACTGCCACCACGATCACCACTAACACATGGCCTCAGGTGTCACATCTGTATGTTTTTTAACACTTCCAGGGATGGTGACTCCACCACCACCCTGGACAGCCTGTGTCAATGCTTGACAGCCCTTCCTGTGAAGAATATTTTTCCTGATATCAAATCTAACCTTCCTCGGTAGGGGAAGTAGCTTGAGGTGACTTCCTCTTGTTCTGTGTAATTTTTTTTTCAATGCAATCCCATAACTGACCTAGTTGTTATTCTGGGCTTCTGTTTTGACTCCATGCCTGTGTTGTTACAGTGTTTGCTGTTGTCCCCAGTGAAGTGCAGGCAGTTCCAAGAGATGTGACAAGAAGATCTCACACAACAAGCCAAAAACAAACCCAAGAGGCCAGGACTGCAGTGGTGCACAGGGGTAGTTGAGATAAGACCCAAGGCCATCTCCTGGAGATGGCAATAATATACTTACTGAGCCATTAAGTTAAAAAAAAAACAACCCTAGATTTTATCCCCCAGCCATGCTGTATTTGTGTCCTGATGTTGCTTTAGCAATTATTATTATGAGCTCATATTTTAATCCTACTTTATATGCTTTTATGTTTATGGGTGCAGCGGTTCTCTGCTGTGGTGGATCACAGACAGTTCCAGGCATCTGCTCCTCTTTTAGCTCTGAGGGGTGCCCTTATCTGCCCAACCACTGTGGCTTCCCCCTGCTGTGATTCTCAATTATTTTCTTTAAAGTTGCAATGGAAAAGGGCAACATCTATTAATTCACTTAACTGTGTATGTCCTGGAGTTAGCCAGAAGCAGCAGCCTCGTACTCAAAAAAACAGCACAAAACAGCCCTCCTTCTGTTGTTCATTCTTTTTTGCCACACAGAGATGGATAGAGCTCAGAATAAAGGCACAATTATTATGTAAATAAATGGAGATTTCCAATAGCAAAAGCTTTCAGTATACTGCAATTTTTTTTTTATTTTCCTTTTCTAGTGGATTCCAGCAGTAGTGATTATGACAAAATGTGCACTAAACAGAAAAAACAACCAACCCAAATTCCAAACTACCTATTTAACCACCTAAAGTAGAGCTGAACATGAGTGTGTGTGAAATGCACTGATTAAAGGACTTCACACATACTTATCAGGAGTGCAGGAATGTGCTGCTGAGCACAGATGACGGTGTTATTCCCCAAACAAATAATTTCAAATATGTGGTTGTTTTGTAATATGCTTTGATTTTTCCTCGAGAAGCAAATTGCCACCTATATTAAAGCACAGGAACAGTTTTCTGACCGAAAAATAAAAAATACACAGTGAATTTGAGATTCATTTATTCCTAAAAACTACACTGAGGCTCTTCTTTAAATAAAAGGTCAAAGATTAGGCTATTAAACTGCTGAGGCCCTGGGAGGAGCCACCTTTCAATTTGCTTCAAGAAAACCTTTCAATATAGTTCCTTATCGAGTTTAAGGAAAATAATAACAGAGTTTCTGACTTTAAAGGAACTAAAGTCTACCTTTCCTTCCTTTAGGAAGGATATCATTGTGATCCTTTAGGAAGTTGAGGTATTACCTACTGGGAGCCTGAGGAGAGGCTTGGCTAATTCCTCACTTACAATTATTCACAGGGAGAATAACCAGCTTGGACTTGGGAAGAGAGGCTTCAGTTCCCAAATACCCTTGTAAAGACCAGTTTAGGAATTTTAAAAATACTTCTTTTGACTTTCTGAACCGAACTGGGGTCTATACCCTGACCCCCTGTTCTCTCCTCAATCTCTGCTGGCATTGTGCAGTCAGGGGCTGTCCCACTGGACCCCCAAAAGCTCATTCTGCTGGGGTCCAGCCCTACAGTCCTGGCCAAGGACCACCCAAAGCCCACTTCACCCCTCAGCCCTTGGGGGTTTACATTGCCTAACCAGTGATCACACTAAAGAGCCTCACAAGTTTGGGCTCTTTACTGGAGATTTCGGGAGCACTGAATTTTTTATTGCACTCATCACCTGGAGAGTGCTCTGCAAGCAAAGGGAGTTGAACAGATGCAGTCACAAAGAATTACGTGCTTAATCCTGCCTGTTCTGGCACCACTTAGTGCAAAGCACAACTTTTTCTGGGAATGCTTCAAGATTTCGGACAGTACATCCTTTCCACAAGAAAATGTAATTAAAAAAAATTACTTCTCAACTCTAGCAGTACAACAGCTCTTGATTTTGTAATAATTACTCTAATTTCCTCTAGCAGTCAGACAAATATTTTAACTTGCCGCTATTTCAGAGTTTTAGGATCCATATTGACTTACAAGGTTGTGTTGGGGAAGAAAAGGACTATGGTTGTGTAGAAGACAAACCACTGGCGATGATATTATCAGAGGAAAGTAATGTAAGACATGTTGAAGTGTCCCATTTCTCCCTGTAACTTTACACAAATAATGTCCATTTTGGAATAAAAATCCAAGCCATATTCAAACCTATCTTTATATTGAGCCGACATCAGCTATACCAGGAACTTTTTATTTTCTTTATTCCATACTGAATATAATACTAAATATAATAAAACAGAATCAAATAATACCGAATAAAATGATACCGAATAATTCCATACTGAAAATAGGATCCTGAATATAATAACATATTGAATATAATAAACATAGATTTTGAAAACGATAGTCCTAAGTGTTAAAGTCCTATGACGCAGGATTTTAATAAACACTGTTTTTAAAGAAAAAAAGGCTGTGAAACAACAGATTTTCCCTGTGCTTTAGGGATATCATCATCCAACACCACGCTCTCAAGGCCTCTAAAAGCTCCCTTTCAACTCAAACTAATTTATGATCCTATGACGGTCAAGGCAAAAACCTTTTGCACAAGGTGTGATGGTTTCACTAAACTCTTGTCCCACTTCAGTGAGATAACAGTGGTCAGAGGACGCTGTCATGTGGCAAAACCAGCTGATAAGAGAAAGAATTGGCACATCTCAATTTGCCAAGTAGCTGATGTGTTATATTCTGAAGGCGTGTGGGAGAAGATTGGGACAGTAAGTTTTGTTGCTTAAGACTTGAGCAATGTACAAGTCATTAATCTCCTGAGCTTTTAGAGTTATGCGTGGTCAGAGAAATAAAAGACAGGGATATTGAGTAGAGTTCCCAGGCTGGAAAAAAACTCTCCTGGATGATTTTTAAGTTAATTTTGCTTTGAATACTGAAATAAAATGCAGCGCTGCCATACTTCATAGAAGATGGATTGGTAGGACATGGCTGTTGGAGGAGGATTAGGAGGATTACTCGTTCCTTGGTAAGGGGTCAGAGAGCAAATAAAAACCTAATTAATGGGTATTAATTATCATGCTACATTCTAGTCAGCGGCTGCATTTACAGAATATAATTTGTGCAGGTTTTTCAGGTGCTTTGTACCAAATACATAGGGAAAAATGTGAAAAGTGTAAGATTCCAAGTGCATTAAAAATACATTCTCATCAGTGCAGGAGACTTACCAGAGGGGTTTTAAAGGCAATTAATTATGTTATACTTCAGCCAATACAAAACCAAGACTGTCTTACACACTCATGCTATCCATCTCAATTTCTAGACATACACAAACCCCACATTTTTAATTTTTTTGTGAGTTCACAGAACTCACCTGTCATTTCAAATAAGTTCATTCTAAACCTTTCTTCAAGTTCTTTTTAAATACAAATACAGGGATTAGCTTTTGCTGTCAGTTTGGTGGAAACTCACCTTCCTCAGGGTAAGCCTGTACTAATTGAATAGCTCTTGACATTTAGATATTTAAAGAAGGTTCTCTTTGCCCTGTAGTAAAAAAGATAAATTTATGGAGTTGGAAAATATCTAGATTTTACTTCCTACTTCCTTTGCAAGCAGAAACTCAAGGAACACACACAAAAGACACACGTAATTCCTTAGCTCGTGGAAATAAAAGTAATCTCATTATGTGCTTATTGAGGTAAAGGAAATTAATACTAATCTCTCACTTTTGACTTAATCCTCCTAAAACAGAAATGTTTTCATTGAGGCAAAAAAACCCAAAAGTACAGCAATCAAGCTTTTTCAGTATTTCCTTTCAAAAATAACGTTTAGTTTCTCGTTCATCAGTGTGAGTCACCACAGGTTTTGAATTCTGAATCTTGTGAGATGGAGGTCTGTGATCAGAAAAGAACAGAGGTAAAGAGGGTTTTGGCCAAACTGAGGGCCACAATGTGGCAAAATGTAGGACTTAAATCTATTTTCCCAGGCCAGATGCACACCCTGGGACAGTAGAAACCATGGTCTTGCCTGTGGTGCAGGTGCAACACATTCCCAAAGCACTCAGCAATCATTTCCTGGGGCTTGGAAACCAAACTGGATCGAACCCAGGGGAGTTTGGAGAATGGAACATCTTTGCCATGTGGTGAGGGAACAAAGGAAGGGTTTGATGGCAAGGCTGGATGGGACTTGGAGGAACATGGAATAGTGGGAGAAATCCCTGCCCATGGCAAGGCATGTAAAAGGCATGGGTCTAAAGTCCCTTCCACCCCAAACCATTCTGGGATTCTGTGGTTACTTCATAGGTGTTGACACCAGGTAAGTGGTTAAACTCTGTTCTAAACACCCCTAAAACCCCAGGTTCTTCCTATATTGAAAATAAAATAAAATAATGCAATATATGGTGCTATGCTGCAGGCTGGAAAACAGCAGGAAAAATGTTCAGACGATTGAGTTGATCAATCTTTTCATTTAAATATTGGAAGATGAGAAAGAAGCTGTTAGTACTCCAACTGAAAGGGTCAGCCCTTCCAGTGAATAAAATACTGAGAGTAATCCCATGTCTGCTGACAGTACAACATGAAATAATCACGTATTGAAACAGTTTAGATTTAGATATTAAAATGAGTCTTACACAAAAAAATCAACAGATTTCACACTTCAAAAGTTCCCTTGCATTATTTTGCTTTTGTTCCTTTGAAGCTGAGGAAAACAGCTCCGAATACAAAGTGTTCCAATGACCTTTCCTCATCTCTCCCCACGTCAGGCTGTTTTGTTTTGCCAGGTTTAGGTGATTCCGGATGAACCCAGACTTCCCCACTCTTTCACCTCTATTTGGGAAAAAAATACTAAAAGATTTTCATTGCTTCAGCTTGAAAAAGGCCTACAAATACAATGGAAAAGGATGTTGAAGCAGTTAGAACATTTATCTGAAAAAAAAAAAAAAAAAGAAAAAGAAATGAAGAAAAAACCCCAGAAGAAATAGGAGTGTTTCTTGCTTCAGAAGATTATTCGTGCTGTACTACACTAGAAAATCCTCCAGTCTTGTAAACAATGAATCAGCTCTCTCTCCTCCCTCCCTTTTCCTGAGCATCCTCAAGATTATGAAGAATCCTAAAGCTTTTGAAGCCACCTGAACAAGACAGCCAGGTAAATCCTGTTGTCATGTATGGCTACAGGATCATTGGGGCTCATTTGTTCCAGTCCCAGTATCATCCTTGAAAATGCGTGTCATAATTGATAAAATTTCTCTCTAGGCCTTTTCTATCATTATTCTTCCTTCCAAACAGGGAGCAATATTGATTATGAGATAAAGAAATATAATAATAACTCTGAAACGCTCAGATGGTGTATCATAGTGTATATGATAGTATTTTTAGATTCACTGAAAAGGCTTTTTTTCTTTTCTGCTTTAGTGGTTGGCAGAGAGGATGCACAGCCAAGGAGCAGTTCTGGCCAGCTGTGCCAGCTGTCACACAGCTTAATAAAAAGCACTCAGGAAGGAGCAGAAATGATATTAAATTGTTGCTCCGATGTAATGTGACTGCTAACTTGGATTGTGACTCCAATTCACTCAATTTAATTTGCATTCTAATCTATTTTTGCTCTGAAAAACATTTAAGTACATTGATTGATGCTCTAAAGGAGAAAGTGCTCGAGCATTCTGCGGATGTGCTGAGTTCCCACTGTGAAAATTGGACTGTGTTTTTACTGGTAAAAGTGGCAGAGCCATGATGATATATTTCCTTTTCAATAAACCCTTAATATTTTTTAGCATTATTTCGTCATACACTGTTGACATGTGTCTCTGCTCCTGCAGAACATGGTGGAACAAATTATACAGATACAAAACAGAGACCATATTTATGGGAAAAACAGCTTTCTTTAAGTAATTGAAAATGAAGTACATTTTAGCCCAGTGTATGATGCGCTTCAAGAACTTTTATATTCCGTTTTAAAAGTTGAACTATATCATTCTTGCTTGTCACCAAACCTTTTCCTTTTTTACCTTTGGTGGCAGAAGTACAACAAAGAAAATTAACTAACATTTCAGTACTTATCATATTTCTGGTTTGCTTTAGGTTTGGTTTGGTTTGGTTCCCCAATCATGTAGTCCTTGTCTCAAATGTTTATTCTTTTTAAGGAGTTCTCATAGGCCTGACTTAGAAAAAAAAGTGTTGTAAGGGGAGTGTTTGAGGAGCCTGGGATGCCAAAAGTTAAAAGCGAGCACTGAGGAGCTGTTATGTTACTTGACATAACGAGTGCAGTGTGTTAAAAATAAAGAATTAAATTAAATGGCCTGCATGGGCTCTTCTTTGTATTGAGTTTGTGCTTTACTAATGGTGAAAGGAGGGTGCAGCCAGGTGGGGTTTGGGTTCTGTTTCCAAGGAACAAGGAACGGGGCAAGAGGAAACGGCCTCAAGTTGTGCCAGGGGTCACCAGGAGGAATTTCAGCTCAGGTTGGACACCAGGAAGAATTTCCTCACAGAAAGGGTGGTCAGGGTTTGGAAGGGGCTGCCCAGGAAGGTGGTGGAGTTCCCATCCCTGAAGGTCTCCTTCTTTATCTTTTATATGAGAACAGATACTAAAAAGAAAGGAGCAATAATATAAAAATTTCCCATATGAAATAGCATTTTCCTCTGTACAGAAAAGACTTTTTTTATTAAATTTTATTTCAGCAACTTCATTTCTCACAGTGTGTAGGAACCAATTATATTAATGGTATTTTCAGCTCAGACTGAGACGGTTTGGCCTATTAATGTTCATTGTCAGTGTCTTGTCCAGAAGCAGTAGGATGAACTCTGCCTGCCACTAATGCTCCATTTCTGTCTCTTTGTGTGGTTATCTCTGCAGGAGAATGTGCTGGATGAGCCACTGAAAACAGATGTACAACACCAGATGAAAAAGCGCTGCCTCGTGTTGGATTTCCATGGGCAGCTGGTGTTACACCTTTTAAATGTCTCTTTATGTTTGCCAGAATAGCATAATAGTCAATTCTCTCCTCAATCACAAGCTGCCTGCTCTGAGTAAATAGGAAGGTGTTACATCTATTTGTCTCTCTGTAACAGAGCCTTTGGGGTTCATCCATTAGTTTCACACTAATACAGATTAGAATCTACAGAAGTGAGGGAAAAAAACACCCAAACTAAGTTGTGTACGAAAAGCCAAAATAGCAAAATCTGAAGAGACAATTCCTGCTGTCCATGAAGCAGATTGCAGTTGTTCGGTTGGCTGTTCCTTTGTAGCTTTTTGGGGTTTTTAAAAATTTAATTACTTTGTGTCTTTATCCTAGAGTATTCTTTCAAGGTCACTTTTTCTTCAAGATGCCTTAATATTTTGCACATAGATATAATCATGGAATCACAGAATGGTTTACTGCTAGGCACCTTAAGGATCACCTGGTTCCAACCTCCTGGTTGATTCCTGAACCTTTCCTCATATCAAGAAGCATTTCATTCCTTATGTTACTCCATCAGCTAAGAGATCACAGGGGAAGACATAATTCACCATTCCTGGGGAAACTGGAATTTGGCCATGAATAACGGAGAACTCGCTGGGACTGAACTGAGCAAACCTGAACCATTGAACAGCCCCAAGCACAGAGAAATTCAGGTTTTACCCTTGCCCTGAAACTGGCTCTCTGAAAATGTTGTGAGCTTGCATGGCTGGGTGTTCCTTGCTGGAATCAGGGCCTTAAGGTTGGAGAAGACGTTCAGGATCTTCAGGTCCAACCTTGTCCTGAACCCCACCATGTCCAGAAGAATGCCTTTTCCTCTGTGCTGTTTTCTGCAGACTTTCTTTTGCTTCCCTTCCCTCCTTGGGACAGCCACAGACCCACCTTCCCCTTCCTACTGCTCACAAGAAACTCAATAGAAGCTCTTGAAAAAGGAAGGAAGGTTGGGTGATGCCTTTATCAATGCTGGGTAGGAAGAGGGTTGCACTGGTGAAAAGAAGATGCACCCCAAAGAAGGGAAATCCACTCTAAAAAAGACTCCAGGAGACAGGAGGGAGTCAGGATGTGATTCAGAGGGAATTTTCATCCTGTCAAAGTCCTGATGATAACTCCACTCCCCTCTAATGCAGACTGGTGGCTATGAGGTGATGGTTCCAGTGCCAGCCCACGGGACACAGTATGGAAAACACACGGTGACAAGGAAATGCTGGAATTCACGCCAAAGGATCTCACAGGTGACACAGTTGTGCAAGAAGCAGCTAAGCCAAGTAACAGAAGAAAAGTCACAGAATCACAGAAAGGTTTGGGTTGGAAGGGACCTGAAAAGTCATCTGGTTCCAACCGCTTGGGAAATGTCCACTTGGGATAAAATGCCTCAAGCTCAGGAGATTTTGGAGCCCTAAACTAATGCTGGGCTGATGACTGGTCAGGGTGTCTGATTTAAACTGATACCTGGGCCTTTCCTGAGAGTTTTATCTGAGCTCCTGGTGACCATTTTTGTGCCTTTAAGAACATTGAGTACCTAGCAGGTGGCTTTAGTGGCAAGTGTGAGAAATGAGGAAAGCAGCAGCCACAAGGTCACTTCATTGTGGTTTCCTGTCCTGTGAGTTAGAAAACAAAGTGAAAAGTAATTTTTTAAAAGCTTTTCAGGAACTTGCAGGATTAATATACTCCCTGAACAAGAATAATGCATTTTTAAACAACATTCAATTGAATTGGCTTTGGGTTAGAAATACAAATATGTTTTGTGTAATTAAAATTTTCCCAAATATCTTTAATTGCTTTCTTTGATCTAAATAAATCAGTGTTTGTTTAAGTCATTCTGCAACTGGGGGAAACTATTAATTTTGCATTTCAGGTAATTAAAACTTGCTTATTTAAAACTATACTGATCTGACACAAATTGGTCTAAGGTAAAACCTGTCAATAAACCAAAACACACAGGAGTCTTTTTGTTCTTTGCTTAACTTAGATTTTAATGGAGAGCTTATTGCTAATACAAATTAAATAGAAAATGTACCTATCTCAGCAGAGAGAAAAAAGGTAAAACAGTAGACATGGATATATTTTCCATATTTTCAAGTCTTTTAGTAAAACTTTTGAGATGCATTATCTTTCTAGCTAGTATTATTAAAATAATTAAAAGTATAATAAAAAGTATAGTCAAATCTTTAATTTTCCTGAACCTGACAAGTGCAGTTTTGCTTAATATCTTATTTTTTTTAAATATAAATTTTATGTACAAACAATGACAAAAACCCCATAAACTATAATTTTTCTTGCAGGAAAAGCTTAATGGTCATTGAAGCCTTCTAGCAAATGTACTCTGCAAATATGGGCAAATATTTCTGTGGCTGAGAGCAGAGGACATCTGGGCATCCCAGAGCCAGCCAAGGTCACCCCACCACCCCAACCACTGCAAAGCAAAAATCAATATTCCAAAGTAGGGAACCTGTAGTAGATATTTGGGCTTGTTAGCAGTTTTTTGGTTTGGTTTTTTGTTTTTTTGTTTTTTTTAGAGTAAGAAATGTGTAAAATACCTTTCTCTGACATTGCATCATTTTCACATCAAATTAACAACATTTCGTTTGAGGATAAAATGTAGAAGTGGCAAAGACAATCAAAGTGAAATAGCACTTCGAGCTCTTCCATAAATTTTATTGCTGGAAGGAGAAAGACACACAGGTTTGTAAATAATTGCAACTCCTTTGACAGTCCCTGATTGTTCCTGAAAAGTTTATAGGGGTTAAGAAGTGATCTGTCTTGCTTCCACAGTAAGTGCTTTGCAGCCACAAATGGCTTATATACTTTTTGTGACTGGTTTAGGCAGTTCCACAAATTTACTCTTTTTGTTTTGCTTTAGTCACTGTTTTTAACTCTACTGACTTGGAAAGAAAAGAAATTGGATAAATAATAGGATTGTAAAATCCTGGAATGGTTTGGTTTGTAAGGAGCCTTAAAGCCCATCCAGTGCCACCCCCTGCCATGGGCAGGGACACCTTCCACTGGCCCAGGTTGCTTCAAGCCCCATCCAGCCTGGCCTTGGACACTTCCAGGGATAGGGAGTCCACAACCTGGACAGATAAATGTTCCTGGTTTCCATAGTTTTGAAACATTATCATTTAAGCAATGGATTCTCACAGGTAACTGGTTTACACTACTATTTACCCAGGTGTGTATAGATGGTGCAACAGTGTGGTTTCTAAAATTCTACAGCACAAGAGCTGCACTCCAACTGCTTCACCCACCTTTGTTTGTTCAGGTAGATAATGTCTCTGCCCTGTACGAGAGATGCCACTGGAAAGGCTAGTGTAATAATAACTCAGAAAACTTATACATTACTGTAAATGAAAATTAATCCTGCGTTGGAACCAGATGTCCTTATGACTCCTTATACATTTTTTTTAACTTTTGGGTTTTTTATTGACACTGCAACCTTTGGAGGAGAAGACTTTATTCATCCTTATGATTTACTGGTTCCTCATAGTCTTGGAGCAGATATTCACCTTGGTAATTGTGATGCCTAAAAGCTTATTTTTCAAAAAACACTGGAATTTCCAACAGCCCCAGAGATGACCAAGTGCAAGCCTTTAAAGTCTTTGGCATGAGAATACAAACTTCGCACCACCATAAATTCAGATCCAGCCCAAATCGCGCTGCCTCCAGAAAGAAGTGCAGGACTTGTCTGCACATTGTTGTTTTTATAGTAGCAAAATGTGTGAATAATGGCCTGGCAGCACATCCTTGAGAGAAGCAACATAAATTACATCCAAGAGGAATAAGATATAGATGCAATAATACAGGCTGGAGAATACAGAGAACTTTATGCAATTTATTGGTGAGAAGATTCAGAAGTGATGGATGTCCTGTAATTACAGAGCTGAATGCAAAATATATTTTGCAGGTGTAGCCACTACGTGACTGATATCATTCCAAAATTTTGCTTAAAAGTTTCATTGATTTAATGGTTTGATGACCCACAGCTCTCACCCTTGAAAGAACATTTGTTGTCAAAAATGCTCCTATTTTAACACTCACTTTGATGCTTATTTCATTGTAATTCTTCCCACTTATTATATTTGAGAAAATTGCTATAATGGAAGCATTGGAGATTCACAGATGGTTTCATCAAAATATTTAAAACATTCACATGCTTTTATTCTGCAAGTGTTGTTACCAGGCACTTTGTAGCTTTTTATCAGAAAGCACTTGCTGGTCCACCTACAAAATTTTGCATATTCAGGCTTTTTTTCCACAACACATGCTACTTTGAAAACTACTTTGATCTCAGTATCCAAAGGTAGTTTTTGGAAGTGACCTTAACAATCATTTATTTCCAACCCCCCTGCATGGGCAGGGACAGCTTCCACCCAAATGAGAGTAACGTGGCAGAATACCATGGATCATAGGAGAGTTGAGTCTGGAAAAGATATCTGGAGATTTTCCTGTGTTGTTTCCTCAAAGCAACATCAAATAAAGTCCTTCGCTGGACTAACCCTGCTAAGTCCTTGTCTGCCTTACCCAGCACTGGACATATCACTGCAGCTGTGTATCCCCGTGGTGTGTGATGTGGAAAGAACACTTCACTTTGGGCACATGGACCTTTGTTCAGCTTTGGTGTTCACCAGCACCTCCAGGTCCTTCTCAGCAGCAAAGCTGCCTTCCAGCCACGCAGTGCCCAGCAGAGCATGGATTTCTTTCTCCCCACTGGAAGGACTTAGAGCTTCTCACTGTTGAATTGCATTAGATTCTCAATGGAAATCCTGTAAAAATTAGGGCCTCATCTACTTCCCAGTCAGGTCTGTAGCACAGTCACCACAATCATGGAATCACAGATTCACTGGACAGCTTGGGTTGGAAAGGACCTTTAAGGCTCATCCTGTTCCCCTGTTCCATGGGCAGGCACATGTTCCACTAGACCAAGCTGCTCCAAGCCCCATCCAGCCTGGCCTGGAACACTGAATGTTGCCCATGTTGGTCTGGCTCTGAGCTGGCTCATTTCCCAGTTCCTAGTTTAAAGGTCTCCTCCCCAGATGGGCCAACCTAGCAAAGGTATCTTTGTGCCACTTTCAGGTGGTTCTTTTCTCTCATGCTTCTGTCAGTAGAAACCAAAGCACTGCTTTCACCATCAGTGATTTGACCTCCAGAGTTGTCCAGTCATCCTCAACACAACCCTTTCAGGACCAGGAGACCATCTGCTCCTGACCACCACTGAATATCCAAAACAAGAAAATTTCAGTGCAGCTGCAAATAAAACCTTCGGTTTAACATTTCTGAGCCCTCCTTACCCACTTCTTTTTGGTTTTCCCCAACTACGCTGTGATTTAGACTTCTGTGTAGCAGACGGTGGAGGTTATGAAGTTCCATTATGTTAAAGGTCACAGAATTCTTCTGGGCAAGGTTCAACTGGTATCACCCAGCTGAGGTATGGAGCTGTGCCAGCCAAAACCTTGAAAGTACTGAACTTTTAACTAAGAAATATTTCTCATATTTCACTGGATGAGCAGATGGATATGAATCAGGAGAAAATATACACGTGTGCAGAAAGATTAAATATATTTCCTTAAGGAATGTCAGGGCTGTGTTAACAAACTTTAGAATGCATTGGAAGGACCTGCCAAGCTAAATGAATCTGAGGGTTTTTTGAAAACAAAGGGTGAATATTTATGGCTATATGTGCCTTCAGGAAAAAAAGGAAAAAAAGGGGTAGATATAATAAGAACATGATTTCAACCACCGTAACTTTAATTTTCACTCCATAATTTTCTAAAACTAATAGAAGCATTTTTTCCTGCTGCAGTTCAGCACTGTAACACCATGGCAGACTTAACATGGATGTGTGTGCCACATTCCCACCAACTTCCAGCTGTGTTTCTGCTCAGATGAAGTTTGCCCATGTCTGCTATCAATTTTAATAGCTGATCTAATACTTGGTTCTAGGCTTAGGGTTGACACTGGCACACAGCAGTAACACATCTATCAAATGAAATCTGAAATGAATTGTTCCATGCAATTATATTGTATGACAATATGACAATACTTAATCTGAAGAAGAAAGGAGAGAACACATTGGAAAACTGTAATTTTCATGGACCGTTATCATTTTCTGGGTTTGACTTTAATGAGGTCAATAACAAAACATAAAATAGGCAATAACCTCCCAAGTCTTTGAGGTGCTATTTTCTTCCGATCATTACCAATGTAGGAATTAGATATTCCTCAGTTCTTGGCCTTGCCTGTCGAGTTGTGTGTCTGTGGAATAACTATCACATGACAAAATTCAAAAATGTCTAAAATTAGGCTCAAGTATGATCCCTGATGCTGCAAAGTGTTTGGGAAGTCACCCTAACATGGAAATGGCCTTGAGAGGTGAAAATAAGTCTGCCTGTCTAATACCACTGTGACCACAGAGCTCAGGAACTGAGAGGATGTCCCTTATGTTGGCAAAGGATAATACCAACATATGTGACATTTCTTCCTATTATTATGCTGACCTTGAGGAGTTTTCAACCAGCAGAGCACTTCCATAAGGTCCATGAGCCAGGCATGTGGACTGGATGGCTTCCAGGGGCGCCTTCCCGTGTCAGCAGTGCTGGGATTTTGTGGGAATGTGTAAGACAAACATACACTTGGATTTGAGCAGTGGCATTAACATAGGTTGTTTCGTACTTCTGCCTTTCCCTGCTAATTTCTACCATTTTGTCTGACTTCTCACTCTGTTGAGATAAGCTCTCATGGGTCGCCTGTCCCAAGAGTGATGTCATGCTCTCGAGCGATCCGTGTAGAGCCAGCCACAGTTTTATCTTTGTTTTCCCATGTATGATCCTCTAAATGTACCCATAATGAATTTATAAAGTGCTGTCTTCGGGGGTGCTCGAGTGTGCTCTATTTTCAGAAGTGTTTCAGAAGCATTCTTTCTAAGAAGCATTAATCTTAAGACTGAGACTGTAACAATAAGACCTTTTTTCAGAGAAATGTATGAAAATTAAGGTCCTCCTAACATCTGCCTGTTTGAATACAGAGGAGTAGATACAGCTGCTCTTCTCCAAGCAAGGAAAGCACTTGTAGTGCAAGCACTTCATGGAGGGAATGGAGAGGGAATAAGTGTGATTAATAACCAACTACTGTTAATTAGCAGCCTTTCTCCTACTCTATGCCAGAGGGCCTGGTGGTATAAATGACTGATTCCCTACAGTGCCAGATAAACATAAGTTCATTATCCTTAATTTCAATTTCTTTTTACAATTTCCCTTTTGACAAGAAACGGGTGTATGAAACCCAAGACCTTCCAGGTTCATAGGTGTTTCCTCACTTGATAGTGTGGGCCAGCACAACAGCAGGATTCTTGATGATTTAGTAAAGTTCATGATTCTTTTAATTATTTAGTATTAATTTAAGAATTTAATATGAACTTATTTAATAGGAGGATTTCCGACCATTTTCACACCCAGGGAAGTCTACTTAATGATGTCACAAAGAAACAAAAACTCCAGAGGTGCCTCCAGGGCTGGGCAGAGGGGCAGGAACCCTCCCTGACCAGCTGGGAATGCTCTTCCTGATGCTCCCAGGATCCCATTGGACCCCCAGGACACTCTGCTGGTCAGGGGCAGCTCATTGTCCACCAGCACCCCCAGGTCCTTCTCCACAGAGCTGCTCCAGCAGCAAATCTCTTCTCCATTGATATTAAAGCTTGATCCATCTGCTTTGTGAGTTCATGCTGTTTGGATTTTTGGTTGGGTTTTTTGGAGGGGAGGGGGCACAGGGCACATGGAAATATGTCTGGATCTTTTGCAAACAGCAGTTCAAAACTCAAGTAATTTTTCTGGATATCGTGTTCTAGCACTTTGCTGTAAACATTTAGCAAGAACTCAACCAAATCTGCATTAGGTTATAATGCTGCAGTTTCCAGGTGCAGACAGAACTTGCCATCAGCTTTCAGTGTGCTGAAGACTGCTCTGATCCTTGGATACAATGATAAACTGCCAATTCACTTCTGCACTTACAGGTCTCTGACTCCAGCCTCCATAATCTGATATTTACATTANATATATATATACTTCTATTGGTTTGGGTTTATTTTCCAAATATAATGTCACATCTGACAAACATTTAGAACACTATTTTTTATATGTAGTCCCAGGTAACAGTGACATAACTTGGGCAATTTGGGCAAAGACAATACAAACTTCTTGAGAAAACTTAGAGTGACCCTC
Organism: Nicator chloris; assembly: GCA_013400495.1. Lineage (NCBI taxonomy): Eukaryota > Metazoa > Chordata > Aves > Passeriformes > Pycnonotidae > Nicator > Nicator chloris. Next base: position 191,261 of record WAAE01002211.1, on the reverse strand, counting down.
TACAGAGGCAGGTACAACTTTTTGAATATTATTAAGCTCACTGAAATGTATATTTTGCATGAACAAAGCTATCAATAAGCACAGATAAAATTGAGTCATTAATTTCACATGGGAAAAGAGGGAGTTTATGTGAAATGTTTCAGCATTTCTAAATGAAACATCCCCTTTCATTTTAAAGTAGTGTTTTCATTTTTAATTGATTTTTAAAAAGTTAATTAGGTCTAAAATGAAATAAAGCATTTAATTACATGTCAAATTAAAAATATTTAGTTGATTAAAATTTTTCTTGGTCCAGAACTCTTCCAAGGATCTAATTTCTGAAACTAATTTTCTTCTTGTCACCTAACGTTGATCTGAATGTTCTTGTTCTACTTTTGAAAAACTCTTTAGGCATTTTGGAGGATAAACTTCCATGGTGAGGAGTGCAAGGTCTGAACACACCCTTAGGGTTTTATTGCACAAAGGTTTTAATTTACTTTCCCAGTGGAGGGCATGACAGAACTTCAAAACACCTTAGGTGTAACCATCCGTGTGAACTCGGTATCTGGGGTGTCAAACATAAATATCCAGCTACACCTCCTCTCACAGGGGGAATTTTTCCTCCCCCTTTTACTGTAGTCTTCTCTTCAACATTCCAAGTTATTCCCAGGTCTGTGGATACATATTCTCTCTGAGCTTTCACACCATGGGATGCCCCATAGGCTTCCCTTGGACCTTCAGGACTGGTTTAAACATTGTTTTGATGCAGATGTCTGTCTACCTCTTGGAAATTATTTATCTTACAGTTGCACTGGGTTTTTCCCCATGCAGTTCCTCTGACACAGGTGATGTGACCCAGCTTTCCCCAAAGTCAGTACTAACACCCACTGAAGGCTAATTGGGCTGTTTCTAACAAGAGCATGCTTTTAACATGGCTGGAAAGGGCCTGTTGGGAAGGGCCCTGGGATGCTGGTGACAGAGGCTGGACAGGAGCCCAGGTGTGCCCAGGTGGGCAAGAGGCCAATGGCCCCTGGGCTGTGCCAGCCCTGGTGTGGCCACAGGCCCAGGGCAGTGGCTGACCCCTGTGCTGGCACTGCTGAGGGACCTCGAGTGTCCAGTTCTGGGCCCTCGTGGCCAGAGAGACCTGGAGGGACTGGAGCGTGTCCAGGGAAGGGAACTGAGCTGGGGAAGGGTCTGGAGCACCGGGAGCGGCTGAGGGAGCTGGGAAAGCGGCTCAGCCTGGAGAAAAGGAGGCTCAGGGGGGACCTTGTGGCTCTGCACAACTCCCTGACAGGAGGGGACAGCCGGGGGGGTCGGGCTCTGCTCCCAGGGAACAGGGACAGGAGGAGAGGGAACGGCCTCAGGCTGGGCCAGGGGAGGCTCAGGGTGGACATCAGGAGGAATTTCTGCATGGAAAGGGTGCTCAGGCCTTGGCAGGAGGTTCCCAGGGATGTGCTGGAGTCCTCACCCTGGAGGTGTCCCAGGGATGTGCTGGAGTCCTCACCCTGGAGGTGTCCCAGGAAGGGCTGGAGGTGGCACTCAGTGCTCTGGGCTGGGGACAATGTGGGGAACAGGCACAGGGTGGAGTCAATGGCCTTGGAGGGCTTTTCCAGCCTCAGTGACTGTGGGATTGTCTGTAAAACACACGGTACATTATATGGCCTCAGCTCATCCAGGAGCTGCATCGAGGATGAACCCCAAAACAAAGAGCAAATCTTCATTTTAGTTGAGATCATTTACCCTAAAAATTTATTGGAAATGAACAGAGAATTTCATCACTTTATTTTACAAAACGGGTCTCTCTAGTAAAATTGCAGGAGAAAAATCTTTGAAAAAAGTCATTGCAACAGGCCTTTAAAAAATACTTAGTGAAATCAATTGGATAGTTATGGTGCTGTTGCCAATGTTTAATATTTGGGGGTTTATTTCCCTTCTATATTTCACAAGTTCTTCTGGGTAATAATCTCTAGTGCTGCTGGACACATTACTGCTTTTAAAAGGCTCTAAGGAAAATACTGTTTAGGAAATATCTATTTATTTAAACATGATTATTAGGCATGAAACAGATCAGCATTACATTGGTGATGACACGTTTTGCAGCTCTTTTTAAATACTCATGGAAAAATTTCATCTTGCCATGAGCTCTGAGCAGTTAAAACTGTTTCTAAGTAATGAATATATAAATATATGTCTGTATGTATCTGTATTTATATCTTCACTTTTCAGGGTACAAATAGGGCTGCTTGGATTTGCTGTTAGAAATCTTGGGACTATTAGGGATGCAAATGTCAGACTCCTTGAAGGCAGAAGCTGTTTGGTTCTAAGTTAAAGTTTATTTCCATACTTCCAAGTTGGGAGTATAAATGTTGCAGTTCTTTTTTAGTCACTTTTATATGTTCACGATGCTAAATTCCCAGATTTGGCATTTTTCCCTGGACTTTACTGCATAATGTTTCTTTCCAATCTAACATTTGTCAGGAAGAGAAAATACTTTCATGCTAAGTTGGGTAATATGCAAATCTCAAAATGAAGTCTCTTCATAAACTGAACCCTCCACTCCATATGGACATGTAAACTGACAAATGTGCTTTATGCAAAATTATGGGATGAATGGGAAAAACATGTAGAAAAATAATGAGATTAAGGCACAGAGTGACTGGAGATTAGTCACAGTAGACAGTCATCTTTGGATAGCTCCCCCCAAGCCATAGCTTAAAGGAATATCATAGAAATAATCTGTTATAACAGACCTTTTAACATTATTTCCATCTAACAAGTTGAAAACCCTGAAGCAGAGTTCTCATGTTCTCAATCAAGCCCTCTCTGCTCAGTTCTGGATGCCCTGCATCCCTTTTTATTACCCAATATTGTGACTTTTTATTTGTAGAGAATAAAGATTATATATGTATTTTTTCCTGAAAAGAACCTCAGCAGCACACACAGTGCATATGCTGGTAACCTGGACAGTAAGGTTTAGAAATAATTGCAAATATTAACCCCCTTATGAACTCCAGGATGGAGTTCCAGCTATAAGGGCACAGCAGCAAGGCAAAGCTGGCATTTTGTGCAGCTGCAGGTTGGGAGAGGTTTCCTCTGGGCTTTCTTCTTCCCAGTGTTTACTACAGAGTAAAATATTCATGAGTAGCAGGTGTAATGCATTAAATATGATGAGCCTGCAGTGGGAGAATGCTCCTGCTCAAGGAATTGGAAGTTGTCAGCACAGAGATGTGCTTGTCTAAGGAGATCTGGATGCAAGGATATGTGGATTGAAGGGACATCTGCTTCGGGAGAATTTCTGGTTAATGATATGGAATAACAGAATCTCCTGAGCTGAAAGGGACCCACCAGGATCATCCAGTCCAACCCACTGCCCTGCCCAGACACCCCAACAACCCCACCCTGTGCATCCCTGGCAGCGTTGTCCAAAGGCTCCTGGAGCTCTGGCAGCCTTGGGGCCGTGCCCATTCCCTGGGGAGCCTGGGCAGTGCCCAGCAACCTCTGGGGGAAGAAGCTTTTCCCAATATCCAGGAAAACCTCCACCAACACATGAAAAACTACTCCAAGTTTTAAATATTTCTTGAAAGTTCACACTCTGTTCATCTCTGTGTGTGACTCATCAGCAAACTCCCAACTGCACCAGCTGGCTGGACTAGTGGAGGAGGAAACCAGAATATGGAAATATTGAAATTTGGAGTTGAAGACTGGATGAAAAAGAGCCCAGTTTATAGATATTTAATGTTGGACAGGATCAAAGTCAACTCCAGGGGCTGAGGAACCTGTGGGTGTGATCAGGGATGTGAATTGAGGCAGTGAGGGAGCACCAGGAGCAAAGCACAGCCCTGTCAGACCCAGCCAGCTGTGCTTCTGTGTGTGCTGGGAAGGGCAGCTGGACTTCCATGATCCTGGTGGGCCACTTCCAGCTCAGGATATTCTACAAAGAGAAAGTGTTTGCCCATGGCATGGAAAACTTTCCTCTGGGCACAGCGCTGCTCACGGTGACACTCCCCACACCCAAGCACTGGTTGTGGTGCTGAGTGATCTGGGAATTGTCATCCAGCACATCCCTTTTTTCCAAGGGCTCCATTCATTATAGTTCATGAGAAGTTTTAGAAATGAAGCCACGGAAGACAAGCTGCTCAGTAACCAAATCTTGGCAGTGCAAGACAATGGATGTTTTGCAGCTGACTCTAAGTGTTATATTTAATGTTTAAACTCTTTTTTCCTTTAACCGTTCCTCCCCTCAGCCTTCCAGACTCCTAATAATTGAAGCTTGGAGAAACCTGCAAAACAGCCCCAAGCTCCATTTAACACTTCTGTACTTTTTTCCTTATATCACAATAACATAGGGTTCATTAAACACCCCATGAATATCATTATTGAGTTGCATTGGACACCTTGCCCTTGCCAAGGGCTATTCTTTTTATTAATGTGCCAGTCCTTTTAGTTTGGGTGTTTTTCCAAAATGTGCTTTTATTTTTATTAAGCTTGCTGACAATGGCATATATCTCAAGAATGTATTTGGACTGCTTCAATATTTACCCCTGTCAATTCCCATTTGAATGCATAGACAGTTCCAGTTTTCTAAGCCACTGGCAACACCAGCTGGGTGCTGTGGAGAACTTGCTGAGAGAAATTATTTAAAAAGATAGAAACAAGACTGAAAAAAGACACTTAGATCTGAAACTTCTTGCATTTGGCTCCACATTCCTTTGCTGGTGTTTGTGACACTATGAAATTTAGTGTAAGCGAGGGAAGGAAGAACCCTGGGGTTCTAGAAGAGAAAATAGTGCTCAGTAAGAGCAGCATTGCAGCAGTTTGGTATAGAAGTGATGGCACAAAGTACCACAAGTAATGAAGGAGTTTAGAATCACAGGATCCTAGGGTGGTTTGGGTTGGAAGGGAGCTTCAAAGTTCATCAAATCCATCCCTCCTGTTATGGGCAGGGACATTTATCACAGGACCAGGATGTTCAAAGCCTGTGGAGAGCTACTCCAGCCCTCTGATCATTTTTGTGGGACTGCTCTGAACATGTTTTAGCAGCTCCAGCTCCTCCCTGTGCTGGGCCCAGGGCTGGGGCAGCTCTGCAGGTGGGGTCTCACCTGGGCAGGGCAGAGAGGCAGAATCCCCCTTTCCCTGCTGCCCACACTGGGGCTCAGCCCAGGGCACGAGGGGTTCTGAGCACATTGTTGGCCATGGCCACTTTTTCACTCCCCAACACCCCCAGTCCTTCTCAGCACAGCTGCTCCCAATCCTGTCGTTCCCCAGGCTTCAGTGACATTGCCCAGATGCTGGACCTCGCTCCAGACCTTTTGAACTTCATTGGGTTTGCATGGATCCACTTCCCAGGATCCTGTCAGGGTCCCTCTGGATGTTATCCCTTCCATCTACCACATAGACTGCACCTCTCAGCTTGGTATGCTCTGCATTTGCTCAGACTGTTAGGGATAATCTCTGTTTTGTAGTATTCTGACTGTACAGAAAACAAGAAAAAATGCACCCATAATGGTTTAGTTCAGCCAGAATTTATTACTGTCTCTCAGGAAATAAATGTTGAATATTTTTCATATAAATTCACGCTAACATGGACATCTGATAATTGTCTGCTTAGTTTAGTTTTAATGCAACCTGGATCATTTTCAGCCAATTTCCAGTGCTGTGTCCTAGCCTGACCAATCCACTGCACAGAGATCTTCACATGGAGAATGAAAAGAGTTATTCAGGAGGTTTAATTCTTGGCATGTGTCAAAAATGTCCTGTTTCCACTAGAGTGCATTTGTTCTGTGTCAGAGCTGCCAACACTGACCACAGTGTTCCCTATTTAAGATATCTGTATGCAGATTTAGGGCATTTCTGATGGATTTAGAAGCACATCCTTGATGCTCTGAAATATCACAGAATGGTTTGGGTTGGGAGGGACCTTAGAGCCCATCCAGTCCCATCCCCTGCCATAGGCAGGGACACCTTCCACTATCCCAAGGTGCTCCAAGCCTCATCCAGCCTGGAACAATTCCAGGGAAATGCAAACCATCCTGTGATTCCCTGACCCTGTAATTTGGTACATCATCCCTTCCAGATTATGCTGAAATTTATCAGCTTTTTCCACTTCTGCAAACCATAGAAGGCTTGAGAACAAACCAGAATGAATTATTTTAAAAATACACTCACAAAAAGCCTACTTATTACAGTTTTGAACTTTGCCACTGATTACAGAATCATTTTGTGGTTAATTAAGGATAAATTGTAAACATTCTGGCAGCAACAGAAAATTACACAAAGGAGATTCAGTCACCCTCTCCCAATTTAGAAGGGAGAATAAAAGAACAAGGAAGCCTCTGGCATCTTCAGCAGATAATGGCAGACTTGATTAGCTCCAATTTCTTATTGAAAAGAACTCAGCTGGTAGAATTAAGTACATTTCATGTGTCTTAGGCAGATGTTCGTGAAAGTTTTTTAAAACAGATCCATAAGAGCACAAAAAATTACTCCAAACTGCAAAGCTCTTTTTTGTTTCTGTCCCTGGTTTGTGCACACACCTAAATCAGGTGCTCAGATCTCAGCTTTGAGAGGAAAGTCAAGGAGACTGTACAACACATTTTCCTTCACCCTGAGCCCTTGGAGCTTATGCTGGGCTACAGACATGCAAAGTAATAATTGATCAAATGAAAAAAAAAATCAGAATACTTATTTTATTTTCAAATTATTTTTATTTTGTTTTATTTTTGCATTCAGTCTTCTTAGGAAGAACTTTGGGTTCTCTCAGTTGCTGTTCCATGTGTATGTCCCTGTGATACTGGGATTTTGTCTGCTTTAGTGGGCCATGCTGCCTGTGTCAAGCAGCACAGCTAAAAGCCTGTTTCTGATGTTTCACTGGGGTTCTGTCATCTGCTAATGTTTAAAGGTTTCTGTTATTGGGAAACACTGTAGAAAAAATTATGAACCTGGTCTAGAATTAGTTCTAAGCCTAGGCTTAAAGTAGTCTAAGAAAAGCTCAGTGTAAATGTTATTTTGTTTTCTTCTTCAGCACTGTCTTCCTGAACAACACTGTCCCATTTGATTTTTTTTTCCCATTTATCCCTCTTTCCAAAACTTCACCCAGGAATTAAGGGCAGCCTGGTGGACAGAGATGTTGGAGCAGCTTTTATAGTTTCTGTAGTGGATATTAATGATTTTGTGACCATTTTACTTGGTAGATTAATTTGAGGACATTCTTGTACTTACCTTTTGTTTTTTCTTTACAAGAAGACAATATTTATTAAGAAAGTATCAGGCAAGACCCTTATGTATATATACATATATGTAGGATATAAGTTTATATTTTACATTTATTTACATATTCATAGATGTAAAGTGTAAGTTTTACAGGTGATTTGCTACTCAGTGATAAGCTACTAAAGGCTTGCTCATTCTGATTTGGGAGGGGAAATCAGAGCAACAACAAAAAAGTAGATTCCATCCAAGTCAAGCAAAAGCTGTACAGAGAAAAGTGAGAGTTTTAAACATGAGATCACAAGCATGAGTGCCCCACTCCTCAAAGCAATCTGTAATGGCTGAGCAGTCTCCCACAATGCAGGAATTTCAGTTACAGGAAAATTTATGTATTTCTTAAATTTATTTGTAAATATAATACATAAATAAACAAGAAATCTCTCTTTACAGGCCATTTTGATTAAGCAAAGGCTCTTCAGAGCCAGGCAAACTCTTGGTGTGGATTTGTCTCCTTCATGTTGAACCGCAGTCCAGCAAAGGAACAAGAACTAATTTATATTGCCACATGCAGTATAATTCCAGGTGATTGTAACAGTGGAAGCCCAAACCTAAATGGAATCACTACACAGAAGTTTCTATTGTGGGTTTTTAGGAGCCTCCCTGGGTCACACAAGAGAAGCTGGATGGCTGTTGGACAGAACAAGTGGAATATGCTCATTGGTTTTTGCTGTTAAAGCAGAGAAACGGGGCTTTGCTTCCTGACAGCTCCTGCTCCCTCCTCCATCCAAGGACTTTGATCAGCTCCACGAACAAAGAACACCACTGGACAGTTGGAGATTTCTTTGTGAATTGACTTCTCTGATATTGACTCTGCTTTTTCTAAGTTTCAACATAAGAGGACAGAGAATTAGTTGCTGCAGGGATTCTTTTTTGTTGTTGTTTTTGTTCTGCCTGTGTGAACATGAAAGAGCCTTGTTTGTGTGCACATCTGGAATTCTTGTGTAGAATTCCTTCATTCTTTGTTTAAAAAAACCAAAATAAAATATCTGAGGAGCTCGTGCCCTTCTTTCTTTTTAGCTGAGTATGCAAAACTTCCAGTGCCCATCTCAAAGGCTTGTGAAAGATGAAGCAGGGGTTCAAATCTACTGAGAAATTGTTGTTATACTTAGTAAATAATCCTAGATCAGAATAAGGGATGATCAATAGCTGTCTCTGTATATTAGGAAAATTCCAATTATTTAATTGGTTGTAGATCTCCAAGCATTTTCTCTTTGGCCTTCTCCACAGCTCTAGTACCTGTGTGAGTTTGTAAGTAAAGATTGCCCCAGTCAGTTATGTGATGCCAATTTAGACCATGGCCACTGAAACATTATTGAAATGTTTTTAAAATAATTACCCTCCTTATCTTCTTTTAATACCTGTGTTTTATCATGTACCATACACTTTATTACCCAGCCTTTGGGGCTTAAGAATCAGCTACACACTTCAAGGATCTGGAGGAACTCTAAAGAGAATAAAACAATAATAATATATTTTTCTATGAGCATTTGTTTTGGGAAAAAAAATGCATGCTGTATTCTTATTGACAGCCAAGCCCATACCACCATAAAGTATTTTTCTCTGCATTTATGCCAGTTTTAAATTCCATTTCATATTGTTAAAGATCCATGAATGGTGGATTCTTGTAGTCATTTTAAAGCCAAGTGCTTTGCTTTGTTTACCTTTGCAGAAGTCATCAGCTGTGTTTTCCTCTAAGTTTAACTATGCAAAAAAATATATTTTTAAAAGGATTTTTACAATAGCGATATCATTGTGTATTGGGTCTATATTATGTTGCAGTTGACTTGTTTTTAACTCTAACCGTTTGAAATGCAGAATAATGTGTGTCAATGAAAACTGAACAAGCAAGAGTGTTTGGGTGATCCACGGAATTCATTTATCCACATTCAGCAAAGCAGACAGAATTTACTCAGATTAAATATGCATTTTCTGAGACTATTCAAAAACTGGTTTTCCCTTGTTTTTCTTCTGTCCAAGCCCTGCAATTACAGTTTTCAGGACTACACAAGCTACCTACCATGGGATTAGATCCCTATATCCCCAGCTGAACAAAGGTGGTCACCTGGAGTACCTTGCCAATCCTAAACAACATGACAGATACAGGTTTTGGAATCAAATCAAATTACATAGAACAGAATAATTCCAAATGGAAGGGATCAGCAAAGATCATCTGTCCAACTGCCTGAGCACTTCAGGACTGATCAAAAATATATTACGAAGGGCACTGTGTTAATGCCTCAATCAGCACCAGGTTTGGAGCAGCTCCTGAGGAAATCTGTTCATTGCTTGACCACCCTCCTGGTACTTCCTGATATCCAGTCTGAATCCCCCCTGACACAGCTTTCATCATTCCCACGGCTCCTGGCACTGGGTCCCAGAACAGAGAGGCGTGTCCCTCTCCATGTCCCCCGAGGAAGCCACAGAGATCCATGATGTGACCCCACAGCCTCAGTTTCTCCAAAGCAGACAGAACAAGAGTCCTCAACCACTTCTCACAGGTTGTGCCTTCCAGTCCTGCCTCCAGGGTTCTTCAGCCAGATGTGTCCCAAATCTCTCAGTCCTTTGACATCTGTCCTTAAAGCAGTTCTTCACTCCATGCATCACAAACCTCCTCATCCCACAGCCGGACAACTTGGCCAGAGGGATGCTTGGCCAGAGGAACAGTATCAAAATCCTTACCAAGATTCAGGAAAACTACATCCAGTGTCTTTCCTTCAGGCATGGAGCTGTGACCTTATCACAGGAGGAGACCAGATCAGTTAGGCTGCCCTCTGAGAGCCCATGTTGATTGTACAACGGCCTTTCAATAGCAGCCAGTGTCATTCTCCATATTTTCTCCAGGTGCTGAATTTAGACTCCCAGGCCTCTGTAGCACCCTGGGGTCTTTCCTCATGTCTTTTTTGTAAACTGGAGAATTGGGCTTGTTCAGCTGAGTGTCCTGGAGAAGAGAAGCTTTGGGGTGACCTCATTGTGGCCTTCCAGTGCCTAAAGGAGCTGACAAAAAAGAGGGAGAGAGTCTTTACCAGGGCCTGGAGTGACAGGACAAGGGGGAACACCTTCCCACTACCAGGGGACAGGGTTAGATGGGATATTGGGAAGGAATTGTTCCTGGGAGGGTGGGGAGGCCCTGGCACAGGGTGCCCAGAGAAGCTGTGGCTGCCCCTGGAGCCCTGGCAGTGTCCGAGGCCACGTCGGACAGGGCTTGGAGCAGCCTGGGATAGTGGAAGGTGTCCACTTCCACTCTTCCCTATCCCTGATATCCCTGCCTTCCTCCTGGCACAAAACAGATACTGGACCTACCTCAGTTATTGACGTCAGGACTTTTGAAGTTCTGTTTGCCAGCTCATGTTACTCCTCTTTGAAAATTTAAAAGTGCATTTCATAATCCCATGAAAAGACTTCTTCCCAATATTCTCAGAACATAGCACCTTCAGAACATAGCACCTTCATCTATCCTTAAAGCTGTCCCCTTATCTCTGTCAGAAAATTCAACTTCACCTTGAATCACTGGAATAATGCATTTTTCAAAAACAAAAAAGGAATAAATCTGCTTCCTCGTGTTTAGCCAAAACAAAGTAATAGCATTCCTCAGACTCCCATCTCCACTGTTTGTTTCCCTCTCTTCCTTTTCTCTATGACATTTATATACCACAATCTTTGTGTTCTTCTTTCCTCATAATTACCTTTTCTTCAAGTATTATTTGTGCTGATTTCTCCAGTCTATACCATGGACTTTTTCTTAACACAGGCCCCAGATTCTACTGGAACCCAGTAGAAGTTAGGTTTCCAGTTTCTCATGGCACTCTGGGGGATTTCTGAACAGGACAAGCTTATCTGTTAATATTTGTATTTTTTGCCACTGTAAATATTTTATAGTCACTGCCTTCCTGAACAGCTCATAGCTGTTTATGTCTGCTTGCTCTCCTATCTTTCAATCCAAATACCATTCCTTTTATTGGCAGAAATATCCTCCTTCTGTCCAAATTAATGGCTTCAAAAAGCCCTGAATGATCCAATCATATCAATCATATCCTTTTATTTTTGCACTTAGTCTATTTATTCTCAGCTTTTCTGTGCTATACCAGGTGTTCCTTCCCATTTCATTTATTCTCTGCATTGGTTTATATATTATTGAATTCACACAATTCCACAAGATTTTATTGCATATTATAGCTAGTTTTTTGGAGGGGGAAGGGGCAAAATTAAGATCAAAATACACAACAGTAATAGAGGATTAAAAAAACCCAACAAAACACAACGTGCAGTTTTTAAATTAAAAAGCCTCCAAAATACTGTCTGAACTAATAAGACCTCTTAAAAACACACAAAGACCGATCTATCTCACATTTACTGACAACTCAGCTAAAACTCAATTCCATTTATCCACAGCTCTCTATGTAGTAGAGGGGACTAAAGGTTTATTTGCCAAGTGAATTCAAAGGGTGAAGTACGAATATCTGAGAAGCTTTGTTAAATGAGAACAAATATCTCGGTAATGCACTGCTGTGTTTTGGACAGGAGCACAGAGGAAGGGAAGGTACCAGTCTGCCCTTTGGGCTCTCCAGGCTGAGAGGCATCGTCTGACTGAAAAGGAAGGGCACTCTTACCAGCTCTGAGCTTTTCCAAACTCTCTAGAGCATTAGATTCCATGGGATGTTTCCACAGATATTTCTCCATTTTCATAACGCAGCCTGGGAAATTTTTTTTTCCCCTTACTGTATTTCACTGTGCTGCAACAATATCACTAAATTACTACTCTCAGATTTTGTATTTTGACCTTTTTTCTCCTCCTACCACTGAATGTTTCACCTCCAGCCCTTCTTTTCTAGATGAGGAGCCTTCCATTACTATGTTAAAGAATTAATCTGATCTCCATCACCCTCACACCCAACTCCATATCTCTTCTACTTATTTTACTTTCTTTTCTGAGGCTGTAAAGCAAAGCTACATGTAACAGGCAAGAATTCTGATACTTGCTCGGTTTTTCACACACTGCTTGTTTTTGAGTGCTACAAACTGACTTACTCATTGAAATATTTAAAGACAAAAACATCTGACAATGAAAATCTCTGCTGTTACCTTAAACCAAAGAGGAGGTTCTGATTTATGGCAACAGCACTAGCACTGGGCATCCTGCGGCACAGATTTATTTACGAGGGCAGATGGAAAGATGTATTTGTGCAGTTAAGTGCTCATTACATACCAAGCAGCTGCTTAGGAGTGCCTGGGGTGAAAATGCTGATTGGGGTGCTAATAAATTATTCCAACTGAACTCTGAGCAGAGAGGTCTTTTCACTGGTGCAGATGACGTTGAGCATCTGTGTATCCTCCGGTAAGTGTTCCCGGCCCCCACTGGCCTGTGGGCAATGTTACACAAGAAAAACCCTGTGGGCAACATCCACTTTTGCTCTCCTTGTCACCTTCAGTTTTAATTTTTCATTTTCTGTGGCTCCCAGCAATTCTGTTGTCTCTTGCAAGCAACATGTTCCTAGAGAGCTGAACAGGAAGGAGGAGCACACAGAGATAGGCAGGGATTTTCTCACACCAGTTCCACGTGCCATTTGCATGATTGTGCCTGGAAGGGATCAGATCACTTCTGCATTGATAAATCTGAAGTGGAGATCAGAACTGCTTCACCCGAGGACAGGCTGGCACTAAATGCTGATGCTTGTCAACACCACACAGTGCTGTGTGTCTGTCACATTCTCGTTAATCCCTTTTACCTGCTGTGCCTGTACCAACTGACACAGGAAAGCTGCTGCTCCTCCTCAGCCATAAAACTCAGGAAAAGCTGAGGAGAAAGCTCTTTTGCACAACAGATACTTAAATACTGTCTTTAAGTTATGACTTGTGGTTTGGTTTTGTAGATCAGTGCCTTGGCTTAAAAGACAGGTGTCTTCCAAGGAAGGCAGGAACCTCCTTTGGAATGGAAAACGTTTAACCCCCTTCCCTCCAAATTATTATAATTTAGGAATGATGGGGGCTTTCAGGCAAAGATATAGGAAAAGGAAGGAGGGAAAGAAGGAGAGAAGGAAAAGAAAGGAAGGAAAGGGAAGGAAAGGGAAGGAAAGGGAAGGAAAGGGAAGGAAAGGGAAGGAAAGGGAAGGAAAGGGAAG
>WAAE01002211.1:130314-177589 GCA_013400495.1 Nicator chloris | reverse complement strand
ATACTTTTCAGTATTAAGTCATGTTTTCCTCATCTCTCCATGACTGTGAGACCTAATGGCACTGGGGTAGAGCCCAGACAGGGCTGAGAGCTGCTCAAAGCACTTGTGATCCACAAAGTTTAGTCACACTGACATTTTTGTCAAAGAATAGAGTGTGCTGGTTTCAGTGACCCTTTCCAGTTGTCCTGGGAAAAGGTCAAAGCCCTCCATTGGAAGAACACTCCAGGTTCTTTTCTGTGTTGTTTGGGTCCCTTTCATTAGATTGTGTATGGATATAATAAGTCTATGTCTTGTTTTTATAATCTGATAAAGACTAACAAAATAGTTATATCCAAGGAAATGTTTCGATGTGGGAATTCCAGGCCCAGAAAATTCTCAAAATCTCGTGTATGAAGGCCCAAATACAGCAGAGAATACAGGGTTCGACTTGAGGCCTTGGAAAAGGCTTCCAAATTTAGAGACCATAAGCAAGAATGTGGGTTTGACATATAGATAGAGACATATTAAGCTAAGTAGTGGAGAGTTTTAAGGTTTTAAAGTTAAGATAGAGATGTAGTGATAAAGGCAATAGGAAGCGGTAAGGTGTAGTACTGTAAGTTTGTGTGTCACGAGATGATTGGTCAAGAGGGTCGGCACTGCAGCAGAGATGTGTAAGACAAATTAATCAGGGATTGGTGTGAAAGTAAAAACATTTGTGGCAGTAGTTTATTATTATTATAGTTAATTAACCTTTAAGAGACCTTATAAGTTGTGATCTTGTGACCACTGACGACCCCTGACCACAAACTCCTGGTGTATGCGGTGAAGATGTTCTCACTCCTTGAGACTGAGGAAATAAATCATGTTTTAAGATGCTTCCCAGTGGTCCCACCTCCCTTAGTATCCAGATATTTCATGATCCCTCCAATGTCCTTCTGAGTAGATATCCATGTTTTATTGGGTTCTTCCACTATCTACCACTAGAGTTTGCAATAATATTATTGAGATTAAGATCTCTGCCTGCTAGAGTACAGCTTGGAGGTAAATTGTTTACAATCCAAGTAAAATGTCTGTCCTTCTTGGGACAAAAAGGGAAAAACATCATTAACAAAGACAGGAAGAGGTGGTTTGTGAGCAAGGCTGAAGTGCACACCCAGGGCCACGTGGATTTGCAGATCCTGCCAGGAGAACACAAGATATTTGCATTCTGTGGGAGCTGGAGCTCTGATTTCCATCCCCATTCTTGTGCACAGGCTGTAGGGATGCTGTGCCCCACGCTGAGCTCGGCTGCTGCCACTGCCTTTGCAGGAAATCTTGGGGAATGGCAACCTGTTATTCCAGGAATTTTTAGCAATTGTGTTATAAATAGCAGTGCATGTTTTTTTTTGTCATAAAACTTTCAAAGATGAATTTAATTCCAGGTCATGCAATAAACACCAAGTGTGCTCTATACTGATTTCAAAGCTACAAGATTATCTATCAATTTTTCAGCAGGCATGAAATGAGTTTCAAAGTTTATGAGCTTTTGCTCACTTCCCTCCAACTTTACTAGGGACAAATATGTGATTTGGAGTGAAAATTACAATGGGATGTTTTTTCATCATCTCAGTCTTCAAATGAAAAGCAAATGTGGTTATTGCAGGTAATGTTACTGACTCAGGGAATAGTCACTTTGGGAACTGAAGCCAAAAAGGAGTCATAGCACCCCTCCACAAACCTTCCTGGCTAATTTGCTCATTGCTCCGGTCGCAGCACAGCTGTGTGGGAATTCTTGGCACCCAGGAGCACTCCATTTTCATTCCATCTCAACATTCAAGAGCAGAAATCTTTTTAAGGCAGTCCTGCAGTGCTCATTTAGAGTTAATAACCAATCCTCCTGGGGCCTGGCGTTGTGGGGAGAGGGGGAACGCAGTGTTTTAGTGGTGCAGCTGTAGTGCTGTAAAGAGCACATAAAAAGAATAAATCTATAACATCACTTTTCCTTCTGCTGGAAATAAATAGCAAAACATGCTACTTCTTTGGGTTCAGTAGAGAACAGCATTAAAGAGTAGCACCACACTATTTTTACATGCTGCTGGAGAGGGTGATGGGTCTGAGAAGTCAGGATTCAGGAGAAGTGGTGAGTGCTGAAGGCAACAGGATAAATGGAAACCTTCACCCTATTTTTTTTTTTTTTTTTGGTGACCATAACTAAAGCTTGAAAGTCCTCCTCTTGGAAGTGGCTTGTGATTCCTTAAATAATAAAAAAAAAATATATATATATCTTTTTTAAAAATACTCCTACAACAAAAGAGAGCTAGACTAAGAAACTTGTACCTGAGGTAAGAAAACTTGATTTTTGCTGTAAACTTTGGAGCTGACTACTTTAAATCATAAAATAATGTCTATATATTTAGTTGTTACTAACAATTTTTCCTTGTCCAAACACTAGAATTTTTTAGAGAATTATGCAAAATATATTTTTTTAGAACAAAGGGCAAAAAAAAATTCTTCCTGCATTTCTTTTTCTATTGAAGGTTGTATAGAGAACTATATCATATGCTTGCATATAGTACAAGACATGTAAACCTAGACCCATTTGCAAACAGGTCTGATTTCCAACATGTGTACAGAACTTCAGTTCATGTCCTCAAGTTTATTCTTATTCTGAAAGTCTAAAGGTCAAATTTCCTTGATTTTCTTACAGTTTTCTCTTATATTTAATTATTTCTTTCTTTAGAAAGCAGAGAAAGGACCACTCAGATTAGCAGCTATACTTTTTTCATCAGTGCAAGAATAGCTTGGCAACATCCTTAATTTTCTAATAAGAAGAGCAAAATGGTAACATAGCAACAAAATTTAAGTCCTTATAATTTGAGTTTGGTTTTTTTTTCAAATCTGCCTTGACAGAACAGCACTGACAATGCTAATTTAGGGGGTTGATGTGTCTATAAAAATAGTTTCTAAGGTTTTCAGGACTCAAGGTTTTGGCTCTATAGTGAATACAGGTTGACAGATCCATTACAGCTCTGGACACAGAATAATTAAAAATAAGATTGGATAAATGTTATGTCTTGTGTGTTTCACGGAATCACAGAATATCCTGAGTGGGAAGGGACTCCCAAGGATCTTCCAGTCCAACCCCTGTCCCTGCCCAGACACCCCAACAATCCCACCCAGTGCACCCCTGGCAGCGTTGTCCAAAGGCTCCTGCAGCTCTGGCAGCCTTGGGGCCGTGCCCATTCCCTGGGGAGCCTGGGCAGTGCCCAGCACCCTCTGGGGAAGAACCTTTCCCTGATCTCCAGCCTGACCCTGCCCTGGCACAGCTCCAGCCCTACCCATTGACATGTTAATTAAATCAAGATCCATTGCTGAATGAAGAAGCCTTTATAAGAGTTGTCATTATTTGTTAATTAATTTAATGTTCAGTAACAGTCAAACTTTCCAACCTCGGAGAGCATTTTAAAATAGAATTCACATTAAGTGCTCTCCAAGTTTCCTTAAAATATAAGCCATTCTCAGGAGACTCAACCTCCCTACGTATTTTTTAAAATGTATTTTTGCTGAAGAGCTTCAATCTCTTTCCCTTAACCTCTTTGTGATATGCAGTAACCCAATTAAAGTCTATTGCCATGGTTCTAGAGATAATAGTTTTCACTTAAGAGAGATCATGCTCTCTGCCAAAAGGCTAAAGGAGAAAAAGGGCTCAGAAGTCCATAGGCATTGAAGCCTTAGATGGAAAAATTCTGTATGTTATTCCCTAAAAACAAATCTTTGTCTTATGAATCTGGCAGATCTATGTTAAATATCTAAAAATGATAGAGCTTTATGTTTGTTGACCACATGCTGTCTCAGGCCATCCGTTTCAATCAAGCCTTGAGTGACGAGGACTAAGAAACCATTAAACTTGAAAGAAAGTTTAATGCTTTAAGGCCATGGTTCAGATTGGAGGGACCCCGAGGGGCTCTCCTCCTCAGCGCTCCTGCTCAGGTTTGTGTGTTCTGCCCTGTTGTGACTTATTTTTATGTTAAATGGTTTCCTCTGTTGTCCCAGACTAACAACTTCGTCTGAGATGTATGCCCCCCCCCTTTTTTCCCCTGTACTGTTACTACTGCCTGAATTGTATTTATTTACATAGCTGTCAATCCCTCCTTAACTCAGCCTTTCTTCCGGACAATTCCATGTCAATCTTTCAATCTTCGATACCTTATTAGTTGTTTAAATTGTCCCTCTCTCTGTGTCCCCTTACTGGTTTCAGTGCTGTAATCCCCGCCTGGCGCCCTCTCCTCATTGGATCCCTGCCCGAAGCTCCCACCCCTCAGAGGTCCCTTAAATCTCAGTTTTGAGCTGCTGGGGCAGATTTTCAAGGGTTTTGTTTCGAGAGAGTTTAGATTCTATACCCTGCTCTGCCTGCAGTTAATAAAGACTCTCGGAGCTGCAGGCTGGGCCAGTCTCGCTGTCTTTTCACTGCTCAGCCGGGGGCTGTGCGGGGCACGCAGGGCCCGGGGGAACTTCACTGCTCAGCCGGGGGCTGTCCGGGGCACGCAGGGCCCGGGGGAACTTCACTGCTCAGCCGGGGGCTGTCCGGGGCACGCAGGGCCCGGGGAACTTCACTGCTCAGCCGGGGCTGTCCGGGGCACGCAGGGCCCGGGGGCCGGGCCGCGCACCCCGCGAACCGCAGCGATATCGGAGCGAGCGGCGACACCGCCCGGCCTGTGCACGGCCAGAGCTGAGCCCTGGGAGCCCTGCTCGGCCCGCAGCTCTGCCAGGGGCTGGGGGCACGGCAGGGGCTGTGCGGGGCCGCTGCCCGGCTCTCTGCCCCTGCTGCGGGGCTGCTGCTGCCGGCCCGGAGCCCGTGCCCTGATGCAGGTGCCGCTGTGTCCCCGGCTGCTGGCTGTGTCGCCGGATCACAGCCGCCACCCTGCTGAGGATGGCACGGGAGCCGCGCCGCAGCGAGCGCTGGGACCGGCTGGGACAGGAGCGTGTGAAGGGCGCGGTGACAGGGCTGTCCCACAGCTTCTCGCAGTGACAAATCAACGACTGCGAATGAAAGCTGTGCTTGTGCCACACCTTTAAAAATGTCTGGTTTCACATCCTGCACAGCTGTAAAGCTGTAGAAGGCATTGCTGCAGGTTAAAAATTACTTAGTAATAATTGCAAATTGTAAAGAATTGTGGAAAATGTTCTAAAAAAAATTCCAAGAGTATCTTTTTATTGCTGTTAAGTGTGATAATTGCAATAGTATCATGGATGTTCCTAAATTACCAGTATATTACCACAGACTTACAGAAGGGTAAGATTCCTCCGTCCTCTTCCTGCTCTAATTCCCTCTAACCGAGGACCAGCTTTGTAGCAGAGCAGCAGAGCTGGTCCAGTTCTAAAAGCAAACACTTTCACAGAGTGTAGGGAAAAAGAAGGAAAGAGGACCGGACTGGATAACCAAGTAGGTTTGGCATACAGATAAATAAGGGGAAATTGGACTGCAGGTTAGAAGTGAATAAGAATGTCAAGAAGCCCATCTGCCGGTCATGGATCGTAGTTGGTTCCAGGTGGGACGATAAGCCCAGGCATGTCTGGGGAAAAAAATAAAAGTCTTCCCAAGACTGAGAGACCTCAGGATTGGGGAATAATATATAAACAGGAGACAAGTGATAAAACAGCAGAGGTGAGGATAAGGGAAGAGAAATCAAGTGACTGGAGAGAGGGGAAAAACACAAGCCTGGTTGTTTAGGCACTCAAAACAACAGAGAAAATAAACAGTTCTTGCACCCCTATGAACCTTTGAAACCTGTCCAGGGGTGATGCTGCTCCATTTTCCTCCTGCCAGATACCATTCCATGGTACATATCACAGTGCAGTTTGTCTTTTTTCCATTGCCTCTTTCACATGAGGATTCAGCCCCAGACACTCCACCCCTCAATTCAGTCCACTCCAGGAATTAACACCTCTATCTGGAATTTAGCATCACTTGTCCCATTAGGAGTTTAATTTATCCTGCCTCACTTAGAAATGAACTCAGGATAAAATATTGATCATTCTGTAAGCTTGATCCCATCATCCTCCATTGGGTTTGGAAGTTTCCATAGAGATGATATTTTCTGCTATGGCTTGTCCCATTTTCCAGCTCCAGCTGGGCTGCAGAGCAGCAAAAGCAGCATCAGAAAGGAAGCACCTTCTGCAAATTCCCAGAAAAAAATAGGTTTAATTTCTTTAATATTTGATTGAGTTACAAATCATTCCCAAATGCCTTCATGATCACAGAACTCCATCTGGATACATCAGATAAATAAAACATGATAAAGGATCTGTTCCCACAGCTGCTGGGAAACAAAGAACCCAAGTGTAAAGACCTTTTCCTGAGCCAGTGAAGGCAGAGAGGATTCATTTACAGTTATACATACACTCACCAGAGAATTCCCCTAGAAAATGAGGATAGAGGGCACACTGAAAAATGCAGAGGCTCTTGCAGTCGTGACGTATGCAACACTAAGTTTAGGATCAAGAGCTATGAAGTGAAAATACTGGGTTCATTGGGAAAAGGTTTTCCTTCCACCAAATTTAAAAATTCCATTGTTTCCCCCTTTAGGATGCAGAGTAAACCACAGGAGAACTCCCACGGTTCAGGAGGCAAAGAAAAAACTCCAGAGATGAGCTGTTGGGATTTCAAAAATGACTGAAATGTTTCCATAGCCCCAACTGAAACTGGGAAATTGCAAGAGGAAATAATGGTGAATATTCCAGTGGAGGAGGGTGGGGATAGATGGGCTACTGGGAAAGAATTGTTCCCAGTGAGGATGGGGATGAGGCCCTGGCACAGGGTGCCCAGAGAAGCTGTGGCTGCCCCTGGATCCCTGGAAGTGTCCAAGGCCAGGCTGGACAGGGCTTGGAGCAACCTGGGCTAGTGGAAGGTGTCCCTGCCCATGGCAGGAGGTAACACTGGATGGGCTTTGAGGTGCCTCCAACTCAGAGCAGTCTGGGATTTTGTGATTCTATTATTTGAAAAAGGAGGCAGATCTTTTGCTAATGGTGTAGAATTAATGTACAGCAGTAAACTACCCTGTTTCATCCCAGTGAGCCGAGTTTGCAGTTCTCCTTTGCAGGGCTGTCCAGGACCAAGCATGAAGAAGTTGGGTTGGAAGGGGCCTCAAAACCCATCCAGTGCCACCCCCTGCCATGACCAGGGACACCTTCCACTAGCCCAGGGTGCTCCAAGCCCTGTCCAACCTGGCCTTGGACACTTCCAGGGATCCAGGGGCAGCCACAGCTTCTCTGGGCACCCTGTGCCAGGGCCTGCCCACCCTCACAGGGAGGAATTTCTTCTGTATCTATAGAATCATAGAATGGGTTGGGTTGGGTTGGGTTGGGAGGGACCTAAAAGATCATCTCCTAAGAGATCATTCCAATCCTTCCTTCCACATGATTCCATTATATTGATTGATATCCATAGGAATCAATGATACTTGCTTCTTTAGTTAGGAAATAGGGGGGAAAAGAGTAATATTAGAATATTATAGGATAAAAATAAAAAAGCCACACATAAAAACACCCCAAACCAAGGAAACAAAGAAAAGATTAAAAAAGAGAGAAATTTATTTCTTTTGATACAGGAATGGAGAACAGTAAGCAAATTATTAGGGAGCAGATGGGAAGAAAGCATAAAAATCTAACTTGTGAGGCAAAAAAAATTGCTGGTGCTATTTTGGGAACTAGGACTGTGTTAGGATTGGTACTGCGGAGGCTGCCTGGGATCTGGCCTGCAAGAAGGAGTGAACATCTGTGTTCTGTGGGTGGGCTGGAGTCCATGGGTTTTTACAGATCTCCTGCTATGATGCGAGAAGGAAGATACTGTCATGCTGGCTGGCATTTGAGATCCACTGGAATAAGATAAGGATAAATTGGGATTTGTTAGCTGTGAGACCAAGCACATCAACACAAACTCCAAGTGCCACATGATGGATTTGACCTGAGGGCCTGAGGTGTTGACTCCCAGGACTCCTCCGTGGGCTCTCTCCCATCCCAAAATCTGCAGCCAAAATCTGCAAGAAGGTTAATAATTTCCATTTTTTCTTTTTTTTTTTTTCTCCAACAAAAATGGACTGAAATGTTCTGCTTTAGTCAGGAAAGGCCTTTCCACCTGCAGCTGGGACTGTAGGGGGTCAGAGCTGTCTGCATTTTCATTCATCATTGTTAATCCAATACAAATCCAAGCTTGACCAGTCTTTATCCTTGTCTTTAAGGTGACAGGAAGAGTTAATTGTCTATGTTGGAAATTTCTTATTCTTCAGTACAACATTGAGACAAAAGACAGCACCAAGAGAATACATCCACCCCTTTCTATCCAGCCTTTGCCTCAGGAATCTTACAAGGGAAAAACATTCATCAACAAGAATGATGATAAAATACAGAAATTAGTTTGAGCATGCTGTGAGAGGTAAGTTATCAAGAGCAGGGAAAAAAAAGGAAAAATTAAAGATACTTCTGCTGTCATCAGTAAAACTGGGAATCATTCCAGATTTTCGGTACTTTGAATGTTTCCACAATAATCTCTGTCGTCTGAAATAATTCTTAGGGAAGGACTCTGCTCATAGGACAAAAATATTGATGAAAAATTACAGTTCTTGCTTCAGATTCCACTATAAACTTGGATGAAATTCCTTGGAAGAAATTTAACCAGGCCCCATTTTTACAGATGCAAAAATTATAGTAATGATGGCTCCGTTTTAGTTCAATGTGAACGTCCCATGGAAATTGTTTGGAAAAGGGAATCTCGGGGATTTTGTAGCTGCCAGGACACATCTGTTCAGAAAATGAAGCCTCAGACTTGCTCACATTTTTCTAGTGTTTTCTTTGCTAAAAAACTACTTTAAACACGAGATGTTAAGAATCTCCCCCAGTACTGGAAAATTATAGGAAGCATTTCCCAGGGCCACAATGGAGGTGGGAATTGCTGTGTCTTCAGCTGGCTTTGGCTCAAGGTTTTAGTCCCTGAGTTTGACTTTCACGAGTTCACATTAAGCCAACTTGAATGGGACCACTGGGTCATAAAATCCTTTTGGGTCGGTAGTCAGCTCCATAGAGGTAAATGATGGAATAACAAGGACTTTGACAAGGTCTTTGCATTTCCACAGAAGAACTATCCAGTATTATTTTATTCTTCTGGTAAGGTAAATAGAAATTTTCTGCATTATTTTTAATTGAATGGACTCATGCCAAAAACCTGACTGTCGGAAATCCCTTTTCCTAATGAAAAGAAGTAAGCCCCAAATGCTGCTGGCAGCACCAGCTAAAAAAAGAAAACCAATTAAGCTCAGATTAAAATAATTTTCCATTCCAGGAAAATCTGAGAATTCAAAGGTTTGTTTGTTGGGGTTTTTTTCCTCATGGAAAGACTCCATAATTTAAAAACATGTAAGTAATTACCCAACAGTAGGGAAAAGGCAAGCTCTGATAAATCAAATGTTCTCTCAAAAATTTTGAAAGATAAGGTATTTATATAGATTTCAATGGATTGATTCTACTGCAGTAATATATTATTATTTGATTATGATATTCTAGTAGTATCCAGATCAATATTTAGAACATTTTAAAGGCCTAACTTCTTTTGCAAGTTTCAGTCTGTACAATTTCCAGTGTTGGAGTTTTTCCTTTATTTTACCTTAGAGAAGCATCAGTGCCTCCAAAGAGGATTTTTGAAATTTATTTAATGAGATGTAGGTCTTATAGCCATGTCTGTTTGTGTGAAGTCAGGGGAAAACCCTTGGCTGATACAAATCTTTGAGTTTTAGTTTCATGTTTATCACATAACTTTGGGAGCTTTATTCACTACCAGTAACTTTTGGATTTTTTTTTTAATGCTAACTATCTTGTTCCCTTTAATCCTGGTCATTAATAACCTATAATTTTATTCACAGAATGAAATAGGCAGACAACTGAAACTTGGGAAAATTCAACCACACGACATGAAATTAATTTTTCTTTTTTTTTTTTTTTTTTTTTTTATGCCTATCCCAGGCTTGGTATAGAACTGTGTAGGTTTTGTATTTATGTCTATATTATATACATTATGTAATGCTAGAAACTGCAAGGTCGGAAAGACTCAGAAAGTTTTGGCTCTGTGTAATCAATTGAGTTTTGTTCAGAGCAGTTCAGGATCTGCCTTAGCTGCAGTGATGGAAAAAACATTATCAAATTCTCCTTCATCTGA
This sequence comes from Nicator chloris, assembly GCA_013400495.1. Taxonomy (NCBI): domain Eukaryota; kingdom Metazoa; phylum Chordata; class Aves; order Passeriformes; family Pycnonotidae; genus Nicator; species Nicator chloris. Next base: position 167,427 of record WAAE01002211.1, on the reverse strand, counting down.
AGAGTTTAATTCCACATCTTTTGATTATTGATTATGCTTCCCATTTGTATGTTTCTATGAGAATAAATGCAGCACAGTGTCTCAACCTTGACCTTCACTGGAACTGGGCAGCTGCATTAAACAGGTGATAAAGCAGTTTAATCATTAGTGGATGTTGGGTTTCCTACCGAAATTTTCCCATTCCTGTGCTAAATGCAAAAACTATGGATGTTTCTGAGATATCTAACTTTGGTTAATTACCTTGGGTTTGTTCATCGACAACTGAGGCAAACAAAATGAAGCCTTCCAAAACTCCTGGGCTTATCAGAAGGTTAAAATAGCTTTTAAATTAAGATAGCAGATGAGAATTTATCTTCTGATCTTTGAAACCACTCATCATTTAGGGAGAAAAGAAAGCTCTAAGTGAGGGAAAACAGTTTATTTCTTCATCAAGGAGTTTAGATCCTCCAAAGGGCACTGCTCACATCAAGTAGAGCTTTTTAATTAAGCTCACTAAACAAATGCTAAATCTTTCATTGCAAGTATTTATATTCAGCGAGCAGCACTCCTGCCATTGTTAAACATTGATTAATGTCACAGGCATCTCACATGCAATATTTTAGGGAGATCATTAAGTCTGATTATTAAGTCTGGGAGCAGCACACAGAGCAGAAGGGTTTGGTGCAGAATTTCTAGTCTTCTTCTACAGGGTCTTCTCTGGGAAGTGGTGACTGTGGGAGGCTGAACGAGGAGATCAGTGGGGTCTTTGCAGAACCACAACAGGGCCAAGAACCTCCACGGGTGTTCCTGTGGAGGAGCAAAGAAAGGGGACAGTGGAAAAAATGAACACTCCTGAGGTGTGGGAGGCTGGAGATTGCCTGCTTGTGGTACCATCTGTAAATCTCCTTCCCTACCCTGGGTTCTGCCAGTGGAGGGACCACAGGGCTCCAGGGCTGAGGGTCCAGGCTCTGGTGACAGCTCCTTGGTCCTGCTGGGGGGGGACCAGGTTGGTCCTGGTGGTTTCTGCTTGCTCCCCATACTTCTTGAGGAAATTCTGCCCCTGACAGATGAGTGGGATGACACCTCTTGTTTCACCTCTCTCTCCTTAACAGCCATTGCCCAGGAATCTTGCTCTGGATATACAATTATATTACTGATCTTTGAAGTCCTGCCAGCACACTCCCGACTGTTGTTAAGGAAAAGATGGCACATTTTTCTTGGGATTTTTCTTTCCCCTCCCCAGATATAATACATGAAAAGCTTCACCAGTTTTTCACAGCTGTATTAGTACATTTCCTATTAACATTAACCCGCATTGCTTGATTTTTTAATTGCCTTTTCTTAATCACATCTCTTAGATGCCATTAACATTTGGCAGCAAAGTGACTTGGCAATAATTCTTTAGGAACTGTTTGCCCACACTCCCATAACATTCAAAAAGATCTGTTTGTTCATGTTTGCCTGGCAAAGTATTGAGTTCAGACAAGGGAATTCTCTTATGTGAATAGTAGTGCAGACTAGAATATAATCTTTCATGGGCCATGCTAAAAATTATAACTAAAATAAAATAAAAGTCTTCATTTAAAGTCTTGCCTGCTATTTTCTCTCTTCCTGGTGTTCTATTAATGGAATTTGTTCTTGCATGCTCTAGACATTTAAAATCTTTTGTGCATTCCAGATATGTCAAAACAAAATAAAATACAATCAAAACCTGTCAAACCTCATTGTTTACTGCCTCCTGTTCCTTTTCTTTGACAAATAATTTTTAAGTCATCAATATGCAGATGTGAATTATAAAAGCAACAATCCTAAATTAAGAAAACCTTACTTTGGGGGGAGTTTTGTTGGATTTTTTAACACTGTAAGGTTTGTTTGATTAGAAATGTCAGGATATTTTCATGGAAAAAAAAACCAAACACAAACCTTTAGGGATAATACACAATCATTTGATTTCAGTAATTTTTCATGAAGATTTCATTTTAATTCAGCCCCCAAACACCATCCAAAATAAGATGATATGAAATAATGGAAAATATTAGAGTTTGGGGGTTTTTTTTAATATGTTATTGCTGGAAAACAACAACAACAAATTAACCACAGCTCCTATCTGATCTTTGCCCTGCTTAAAAATAGGCAGGTCTTTACCCCAAACAAGGAAAGGTGACTGTGGTGTCTTATCAGATGTGATGTCAATATTGTCCAAGAGATTGGAGTAAAGAGCCGTCCAAATGTGGTGTGCTAAGTGCAGTTCTTCAGGGGTTAGCACTGCTCGAAAATCTGTCTTTCCCATTGGCTTGGAACTGCCTTAGTTGTGTTCAGGGGAAGTGTTCCCAAAAGAACAGTGCTTGGAAAAGGATGAAGCTGTAATATTTCAAATTGCTGCTCTTGTGGAGCAATGCAGCCTCCTGCTGTTGTGGTCATCCCAAGCCATCTTTTCTCTCAAAGAATTCCAGAGAAAGAAAGAAAGAAGGAAAGAAAGATGGAAAAAAGAAAGAATGAAGGAAAAAAAGGAAGGAAGGAGGAAAGAAAGGAGTGAAAGGAAGGAGGGAAAGGAAGGAAGGGACGAAGGAAGAAAAGAAAAGAAAAGAAAAGAAAAGAAAAGAAAAGAAAAGAAAAGAAAAGAAAAGAAAAGAAAAGAAAAGAAAAGAAAAGAAAAGAAAAGAAAAGAGAAAAGAAAAGAAAAGAAAAGAAAAGAAAAGAAAAGAAAAGAAAAGAAAAGAAAAGAAAAGAAAAGAAAAGAAAAGAAAAGAAAAGAAAAGAAAAGAAAAGGATTTGGAACTCTGTAAACAATAGCTTGTAAAAATATTGATAGACAAATATGTCCTGACAATAATTGGATGGCTTGTTAATCAACTTCTAGCTGAATTTGTAAAATTTCTACTCTTTTTGGAGAAGGAATGAATCTGATACAAGATCCTCTTTTCTGTATGGATTAAGCCCACCTGTCCATAAAAACAATTTGCCTTTTCTCTTCTTCTTTTTTTTTCCCACAGAGGTTGTATCACACATCATCTCACCAGGAGGATAACACAGGACAGGAATTTTCCCTCAAGGAAGTTGCAGTTCCAGTCAGACCATTTTTCCAAAAAGGTTTGGGCATATGTTGGTCTTTAAAACATTTCCTTTTTTAAAGAAAAAACCCAACAACAAGAACAAACCCCAAACCAACCAAATTAAACAAACACAGCCAAAAAACCCTACAAAAGCACCCAAAACGCAACCCCCCCACCACCCTCCAACAAGCAGACAAACCTCCCAGCAAATATTATCAGTTATATTATCATTGATATTGATATCAGTTTAAGACCTACAACTGACAGGGAGAAGGCAACAAAAGTAACTAAGGTATCTAAATGCCAGATCTGTCACCTGTGTGATTGAAATATCACATTTTTGTGAATAGATAAAGCTGCATTATAGGTAAAAAAATAAATATAATGCAGGGACATAAATACTTCTTATGCTAAAAGTTTAATGCATTCTTTTAAAATGCGAGTAGGACATGTTATATAAGCTGGACAAAGTGTGTAAATTATGGAATCAGATGAGCTCTTCATTTCTCACTTTTGTATTTTGGAGCCTAATCCTCACAAAACAGAAGCAGGATAATGGTGAGGCACTACCCGGCTGTTGGATATTGAGTTGCAGTGGAGAATGTATGACACTCCTGGAGGTGAGACCCTGAACCAGTGTCAGGAGAGAGGGATGAAATCTGCTTTACCTGCCTTCTGGGCACTCATTCAGTCTTGGAATGGTTTGGTTTAAAGTGACCTCAGAGTTCTTCCCAATTCACCCCCTGCCATGGGCAGGGACACCTTCCACTGGCCCAGGTTGCTCCAAGCCCCATCCAGCCTGGCCTTGGACACTTCCAGGGATCCAGGGGCAGCCACAGCTTCTCTGGGCACCCTGTGCCAGGGCCTCCCCACCCTTCCAGGGAACAATTCCTTCCCAATATCCCATCTGACCCTGCCCTCTGGCAGCAGGAAGCCATTCCCTGTGTCCTGTCCCTCCATCCCTCGTAAACAGTCTCTGTCCATGTTTCCTGTCAGCTCCTTCAGGCACTGGAAGGCCACAGTGAGGTCAACCCAAAGCTTCTCCAGGATGAGCAATCCCAATTCCACCAGCCTTTCCTCACAGCAGAGCTGCTCCATTCCTTTGATCATCTTGGTGCCTCCTCTGGACTTGCTCCAACAGTTGTCACAATATTTCAGTTAGCAAAGAACCTGCTTATTCAACGTAATCTGAATTGATTTCACTGGTTTATTTTTACCCCCGGGGTTTGTTTCCAGAGTTATCACCTCAAAACAATTCACTGGTTTGTTGGAGCATATACTTCATCCTTAATCTTGTTTTCCTCCAAGGTAAACAAATTCAAATGAAGTGTTGTGTGCAGATAAACTTTTAGATGCTTGCTATCCAGGAGGGATCGCAGGTCTTGAGCATGTTTCCCTTCAAACTGAAAGTGCCAGTTGTATCTGATTAGTGATGGCAGATGGTCAGGATGAAGTTTACCATAAACACATTGCCTCCGATTCTGCTTCCCAGCAGTGCCTCCATGAGCCTGCTAGGAGAGATTTACACACTGATTTGGCCTTTTAGCCTCTGTACACACCCATTTGGTCCTTTGAACCTTCACACATGGTTTCAATTTCCCTTCAACATAACCATCAGACTCAGCACTGTTTAAACAAAGGCTCGTATTTTTATCCCGGTGCAAACAGCTGCAAGAACACCTCATTTAAAGTTTGTGAGGGAGGATGGGTTACTGCAGGTGCAGAATTATTTCTGTTTAAGGGTTTCTAGTCACCAGTGTTCACACAGCTCATGCACCAGCACAGGCTCTGCTCCTCCAGCCCAGTTCAGACCAGCATCATGGACCCAGGGCATTCACATCCAGCTGCTTTGTGTTGAATAACAGCACAAGAGGAAATGGCCCCAACGTGCACCAGAGGAGGTTTAGATTGGCTATCAGGAAAAATATCGTTATGGAAAAGGTTGTAAAGGACTGGAACAGCCTGCCTAGGGGATTAGTGGAGTCTCCATCCCTGGAAGTATTCAAAACCAGGTGGATATGGCACTTGAGGACATGGATTAGTGGCGAACATGGTGCTGGTTCTGGGTGGGTGGTTGGACTTGGTGGTCTTAGAGGTCTTTCCCACCCCTAGCAAATCTATGATTCCCTTGTCCAACCCTGAACATGATGAACCCAGTGTAGGCCCAGACACTGAAAAGGTCTTGGAAAACCATGTGTGGATATTCCCCAAGACCATGGGAATGGGAGTGGAGTGCTGTTGGCACTATTTCAGCAGTTTTCTACCTGGGTCATTATCACTGTCCAGTGTCCATCCCAAAATGTGTTGCAAGGGCATAAAATCATTAACAGCTCTGTGTATTTGCTTCTCTCCAGCACATCCTTAAACCTTGAAAGATATCACACCACACCCTGCCATAGGCAAGCACACCTTCCACTATTCCAGGTTGCTCCAAGCCCCATCCAGGCTGTCCATGAAAACTTCCAGGGGTGGAGCGGCCACAGCTTCTCTGGACATCAGAATCCAACACCCTCTGAAGGGTTCATTAAACGTTTCCCCAATGGAGATTTAGTGTTTCACACCAAATGTCCTTGTTTGGAGCTATTTGACACAAACCAAACCACACTGGGGAGGTTCCTGGGCCCCTTCATTGAGCTCAGGAGTAGCTCCAGCCCTGCTGTGGAGCAGCCTGAGGGATCAGTCAGGTGCTCCAAGGAATCCCACCATGATCCCTCTGCAGAGCCACTAAAGGAGCTCCAGTGGCAAAAGAGGCTTCCAAACTTCACCATATTAATACTTAAACTTTGCATTATTCAGCATTTGAAGAATTTGGTAAAGATGGGAGTCACCAGTGGAATACCACAGGTTCTGGGGTCATAAACACAGCAGTTTTCTCTTTCTTAACAGGCTGGTAAAAACAACTTAATATTCATAATATTTAAGTGGCACAAAACCAGACAAAGGAGAGAAGGGAACCCAAAGCACTGTAAGAGACAGAGCTGTAATTTCAGTTCAGTTCTGACAGCTTGGAGACATCATTAAATCCACAGGTTCTTGATTGCCTGTGGGAAAATATAAAGTAGGATATTTTAGAAGGAAAAATCCAATAAATGAGTTAGGGTAAATGTTTTCTATATGGTATAAAACGTTAAGACAAGCTTAAGGAGTTTCTAAAATGAAAACTTGTAAATTATGAAGCTGTTTTCAACAATGTGCTATCTTAACTCGCCACTGACAGCAATTTTGTAATTATTATTGGATACACTTGAGGTATGGGAAGAGTTTAAATGCATTGCCATTAAAATTGAAGATTTTCCTATATAACAGACTGAAGTGTGATAAAAAACCCCAACATTTTTTCCAAAATTTCTCACTAGTACAGGATAAACCCCATCAAATATGCAAACGTTTATCTTGTTGTTGAACTTCAGGGTGATTAAATCACCACAGGTGGAGGGAGGGATAATTCCCTGGTTGGAGGAGATTAAAACAGGGAGAGGAAAGGGCTGCAGGTGAACAAGATTATTCAAATGAAAGCAGCAGGAAGGAAGAAGCAACACTGTGGAATAAATAACTCTGGTTTTCAGTGGGAAGGGGTGACATGAGTTCCTAGTCTGGGTTAAAAATCAACGGTATTTGTCCTTTTACTGTCATGGAATTTGAGATATATTAGTCTAATCCTTCCCATTTTTCCTGCCTCTTCCCCATAAATGAGGCTCAGACATGCCCAGATTATTCAACTTTTTATTTGAATACTTTTTTTTTTTCCAGTTCAGTCTGGTTTCTGTAGCTCTCATATGCAGTTGGGAATATGTGTCCTAGATATCAGAGGTTTGTGTGTTTGTGCAAAATAGATCCAAATTTCAATGTCCAATGGGGTTCTTTCAGATTTAACTCCACAAAAAACTAATATAGAAGATCACAGTTGAATCACAAAAAAAAAAAAAAAAAAAAAGGGGATGGATTTTGTTTAGGCAGTCTAAATATTAATGGGGCTAAAATTAAGTTTTAAGCTCTATACATAAAAATTGTGCACTTTGATTTGTACCAAAATTTTTGAGTTGTAACAAGATTTTGATTGCAATTAAAGGGACACACATGGAAAACCCTGGGCACATAACAAGGAGATAAACTAATTTATTGTTCCAGTCAAGGCTCTTCTAAGGGATTCTTGAAGAGTTTGCAATGCCCAGTCATTCATAGTTTGATAGATAATAAATCTTATATCAGAAACATTTCACCCATGAAGCCATGTTTGGGTCCTTCTGGCTTCCTGAATCCTTCTAACCAAATATTTTCATTTTGCAAGTTATGAGAAAAAAAAATTCGTCTTTTTTTTCCCTCTTGGTTGTTTAAACAAGGGTTCCACACAGTGAGAGATTTGCATTTTATCCTTAATCAAAGCTACAAGAAGCAGTCAGCTTCACCTAATGATAGGGAGGGAATGGGGATTTGAACAAGATTTAAAATAGTGAAAAGCATGAAGAGATTAATGATTAGGAAAAAAACCAAAGTAGGAATGATTCCTGGAAGAGGTGGGTTTAATGAATTATTGGAAAGAGGAGGGAGAGGGCATTTGGCAAAAAAGACGTGGAGCTGAATGTTCGTTGTGCATTAACATTAGCAGAGTAATAGCACAGAAGGGCTTTAGAGACGTAATGAAGAAATACATAATCCCAGAGAGGAGTTTAGACCTGAAATGTTCTTACCTGGAATGGATATGTGGGAAGTCTGTTAAGTAGTAAGGTAGAAATGCAGTGGCTCCAAAATCCTCCCCGCTTTCTTTAGCTCAGGAGCACAAAGTGGATTCCCATTTTATGGACCAGAAGTGACAGCCAGTGTATCATGCATATTCCTCAGATTGCTTTATGTGGATTACACATTGTTTCTTCCTGAACTCTAGTAATGCTTTTTACAAGGTGAGAATTTGTTCCCACCAATTTAACTTGATTCTGTCTCTTCGGGGACAGGAGGAGGAGCAATGAACATTTAATGAAATTACAATCTAACAAAATCTTGAAATTCTTTAATTTGCAATATTTTCATTATTTTATGGATCATGTGGGTGAGACGTGCCAGAAAAAGAAGATGTTAAGGTATCACACATGCCATACGTGATCTCCAAATGGCTCATGGCTGGGTTCGTGCAGGTGGAATAGCAATTTTTATTCCATTAGCCAGCAAATACAGGGTTTTGAGTGCTTTACTTCTTCTCCCCCCCAAAAGAAAAACCCTGTGCTCTTTTTTTTTTGTGTGTCTGTGTGTAATCTCATGCATTCAGTAATATTCAGTAAGGAGAGGAAGGACAGGTAGATGAGAACTATTTTGATTTTAGTAATTTTTTTTCCTGTCAAAAACCTATTAGAAGTAGATGGCAAACCAATACATCTTACATGTCTTTTATGATCTTTTGGGATTTCTTTTGTCCTTATTTTTCTGTGAAACTTCATCCTATCCTAGTGTTTTCAATTTTAGATTTATGCCCTTGACTGTACTTAACTAAATGTCTTAAAATGTTGGGTAACAGTGAGTTACTGCAGCCAAACTAAATGCTGTAGATTCGCTAAATCAGGCTTTTATATGTGGATGTCTTGTAATTTTCCAGCCGTGTCTGTGTTTCTAAATTGCAGGTTCAGCATTATGCACAAGGTAATAGTTTTTATTTCATTCTCCTGTGCAAATGAGTGTTGTCAGTCAATCCAGGTTTAGATCCATGTCATTGTTTTGCATTATTCAGTCACAAGGTTGTTAAATGGTGCCACAACAGAGTTAAATTACCTCAAACTAGCACCAACAATGGCTTTCCATTAGCATTCCATTTCCAGTTCCATTATTCCATTAATATTTAGATTTCTTTGGCAATGAAATGTGCTTCCTGTGCTTGTCATGCTGAAGTCGCACAGAAGATTTCACACTTTTTGTAAGGAGAAAAGAGTATATTTTATTGCCCCTGCTGTTATGAGGAGTTTGATGTTGCTGCTAATAATTGGCTGCAAAAGGAAAGCGGTTTGATAACTGTAAACAGATGATGACAGAGAACAAGTAGATCTTTTTCTGACACCTGATGTAGAAATACCTCCATGATCTCTGTGCAGTCAGGCTCTGTGTGAACTCCATAAAACACCCACTAATCAAATACAGATGGGAGAACACCTTTTAAAATTAACCTCCTCAGGGATGCTCTCACTTACCTCAGAAAGTCACCTCGTTGTAGAACAAAATCCATTCGTGATGAGAGATGTATTTTGGATTCAGGGGCGTTTTTTGGGTTTTGGAGTTTGTTTGTTTTTTTCCACAAGTTCCCATATAAATTTCTCAGCAGTTATCAAAATAAGGGATTAAACCAAATTAATTTCTTGCTATGCCACCTGATGAGACCAATCTCTGACAGGATAGAAGATACTGTGTTTCAGCTGTGGCTGAAAAGGCACTGCCCTGTACAAGAGATCCCAGCTCAGCATTTCTGAACTGGATCTTGCTGATCTAAAACCCTCAGAAGGAGAGAGGCCTTTGCCACTTGCAGCATTATAGGCTGTGGCTGGCATTCCTTCAGCTGAAGGTCACAAGACAAAAAGGTGTTAAAAACTGCATATCCTTAAAATCAGTTTTAATCATTAGATCTCCTTCCTACCCCTCGGTCGTGCAGAGCACACCAAGGGGGACGCTGTCAATGTGGGGCATTCAGACTGAGCTATAAATATGTGTGGGGAGAAGAGAAAATTGTGAGGACATTTGTCTCAAATGGGAATGTCTCGTTTGCTCATTTTTTAAAGAGAAATTATATTGTGTCCCATGATGAAGTGGGTTTTCAAGATTTAGGCTTTCAGATTTCTAGGTTCAGTTTCAGAACTCAGTGGCAATAAAGAACATTTAGCTGTGTTGTGGGACATCCAGGTTTGAACCCTGATTTTGCCCCAGTGCCACATTAGTGTTCTCAGCTGAGCTGCCTTCAGTCTTTGTTCCAAACTGTGTAAATAATTAATTACAGGCAGAAGAAATAACTGGGAGACTTGTATCTTGCTGTGAAGGTGGAAGTGTCAGGCTCCCAGAAATACAGAAAGTAGTTCTCATCTCTTTTGGCAAAGGTTTTTATCTAATGAATAAGAACTTTCTGACAATTTGTACCTTTTTAGAAGGACAAAGAAGCATTTTCTGTGCATATTTATAGGCCAAGTGATGTTTTTAATCTTGACAATAACAAGTAGATTTGCTTGAGGAAAATTTATTTCCTGACACTTTGACTTACAATTCTTTCTGTTATTAAACGTGATTTTTAGCAGTTTTTAGCTCAAGGTATATGTTCAAATGGTTCAAATCATCCATTTAATCAAAAGTTTTGAAAGGACAGTTGGTGGCTCTCATGAATGAATTATAGACATCAAGATCATACCTTGAACTAATGTGTCTCTTCTCTGCTGTTTCCCAAAGCTGGGCATAACTACAAACAATGAACCTGATTTGAGAAAGGCAGCAGAAACAGGAACCTTAGCAACAAATTTATTTCTGTCATTAATTTGTTATTTATCACAATATCCACTGGAAGCTAATTTTATTTTGCTTTATAGCATTTTTTTAATAGTTGTGAAGTGTTTTTCTTGCTCAGAAAGACAGCGAGATTTTATTTTCTATTGTTAGAAAATACCACTTTCCTGCATCATTACATTATAATGGAAAAGTAATTTGCTTCCTCAGTAAGTGGAGCAGTGCCTTCATTGATGGCAAGAGAAAAAAAAAAAAGTGAATTAAGGCTCAAAGGAAGGATCAATGCATTGCACGTTGCAAGGGGAAGAAGGAATATTTGTTCCCTGACATTGTGCAGGGCATAGGGAAAGCTAATTGTGGTGTGATTTCTGTGATAAGACAGCATGCTGAAAACTCCTGGAAAGAAGACTAATTTTAGGGCATTAAAATTCTGATGTTGCTATTAAAAATGTCATTTTGAGGTTTAATGGCAAGATTTTGCAATTCCCCCATAGCACTGTGCCATACTGCTTTTGGATCCTTTGGTATCAGTGGTGGCATTACCTTAACACTGTAAATCACAACATGACAGTGCCTGACAACACATGATAACCAGCAATGATGGAACTTTATGGATTATTTCTCCCTGTTCTGCCTCAAATATTACCAGATGAGGCAAAGTCTGCTGAGATTTTCCTTTTCTGCTGTGTGAATTTTTCAAGTGACATTAAAATCCGTGGCAGAGTTTAGACTGAAGTTGTAAGATCTGGGGTAGAAATTCTCCTTAGTTTATTTAAGATGAAGTGACAGACTGATTTGATCTGGGAGAGACCTCAAAGCCCATCCAGTGCCACCCCCTGCCATGGGCAGGGACACCTTCCACTGTCCCAGGTTGCTCCAAGTCCCATCCAGCCTGGCCTTGGACACTTCCCGGGATCCAGGGGCAGCCACAGCTTCTCTGGGCCCCCTGTGCCAGGGCCCCCCCACCCTCACAGGGAAGAATTCCTTCCCAATATCCCATCGGACCCTCCTCTCTGTCAGTTTGAAACCATTCCACTTCGTCCTGTCACCCCAAGCTGTCTGTTTAGCATGAAAGTATTCACAGAACAGTACGGCAAGTGTATAACTGACATCCCATAATAGGCTATGCTACTGCAATATTCCTGTATATCTTGTTTTAAACCAACCCCCCTTCTCTTAACAAATGTAATTTTACACATAAAATGCCCACAGGTCAGAGCCTGAATATAAACCTTCAGTGGGAACGTTCCTTAGATGTCAAATGCAGAGAAACAAACCCAGTCAATTGTTTACAAACTCCAATTATTCAGCAATTCTCTAATTAGTGTGGGAGACAAAGAGGATCACAACACCTTATGATTTTAAAGACGTGCCAAGTTATCCTGAAAAGCATGGAAAACTGCATTTATGGCAGGAAAAAACAATGAACTTATTTAGTTTTCGGAGAGGTTAAGAAACAAGCTATGATGAGAAATGTGAAGTATCAAATTCTAAGGAAACTCCAATTTTTTTGCTGTATCTTAAAACTTAAAAAAAATGAGATAACATTGAATGATGGGTGAAGGCAACAGCCAACAGAGAAGTCTTTTAATACTGCTGTGGGTGAGGAAGTTTTCTCCAAAGTCAACAGAGTCCATGTCATTACAGGGTGACCAAACCCTCGCACACTGAGATAGAAGTCAGGCTGCTGTAGAAATCAAATAAATACAAAACCATCTTCCATTCCTAATCTTCCGTAATATTTTGTATTAAAGACTTGAAGATGTTCTTTTTCAGAGATACATGTTATACATGTTATTGTTTTTCAGAGATACATGTTATAAAACTGTTACAATTTGTGTTTATCAAACCCTTACTGCTAAGAAACAAAGTTCCTCCATCCCGGTCTGACTTACCTTCATTCCCTTTCAAAACTCTTGTCTTGGCTGAGACAACAAGCAGGGTGCTCAGCATCCAATGACTCCTGGTCACTCCTGTCTGCTTACAAATTGTGGTTATGGCATTCAAAATGCCCCCAAAATTGGCATCATCACCTGGTCTTTGGAAACGCTGCTTTTACAACTACATAAACCTAAGGCAGGGAATAAGTAGAGACCAGACGTGACCAAGAGGGGACTTGAGTCCTTGCAGAGTCAGTGCACAGCCCAGGGCCTGTTGTAGCAGTGGCCATGCTGAATTTACTGAGCCACGGGGCTGGATATAACCCGGGTTTGACCTTCACAATTTAACTGTTAGACAGGGTTCTGTCCAAAAGAAATTTAACATTGCATATTTGCATGAGAAAAACGAGACAAATTGAACTCCTTCCTAAGTGTCAGTAGAAAATATCTTTTTATAAGGAATGTTTAAAGCATAATCTGGCCACTGTTGAGTTAAATCATGTATTTTGTGCACACATGGTGGTGGTTTCATTTCCCTCTTCCTGGCAGTGGAGCTGTGTGGGTGCCAAGTGTGGTTCAGCATAATTTGAAATCAAGGATTTGGGTGTCAATTAACATTTATAAACTTCAAACTAATGCCAATATGTGACTCCAGACACTTGCTGTCTCGCTTTTCCTTGTTGCTGGTTGTTAAGCACGTTGAGGTTTCTGCAATTCCATGAGTCAGGATTCAATGCTGCCTTCTGGTCTCTCTTCACCAGTGTCTCAATATCCTCCTTTCTTATTTCCTGTTGCCTTTCTGTCTCTTTAGGAATATCTCCTAATCTATTTCCAATCTCTTTCCAAGAAATCTTTATATTTGTGGAGGATATAAACACAAATAATACTTACAAAGATTGTTAGGAATAGAGCAGCTTTTCCACTGAGAAAAAAATTCTAATTTTAATACTAACTAGATGTAGCAGAAAGGACTGTATATCTGCTGTCATTACAGATTTCTTTTTATACATCTATACACGCACACATTCCACCAGCTTTTGAAGTGTCTACACCGAAATGGGTTGAAATGTTGCTCAATTTTATCAATATTTAATATGTGACAATATTTTGTTGGCTTTAACTACCAGCTTGTATTTGTTTTCTACATGGAAATTTCTCAGTCTAGGTTTTCATAATACAAATGGAGAGAGATCTTTAAAAATTCTCCTGTAAGGGACCTTTCCTACTTCCACCAAAAATTTTGCAGGATTACAGTTTTTCCCATGCATTAAAAAATAAGCCAGGGACAGTTCTATTATCGGATTTTCTATGTTCTTGCTACAATGTGGAAACCGTTGGGAGATTTTCATGAATTTTACTCAGCTTGCTCTATGTTCTTGTTTTCCAAATCCATCCTGATAGCAGGTGTTCCCTGGGACCTGAATATCTGTTTTTCTGAGGTTGGAACACCTCATACTCTGACCATGGGAAATGGGCTGTTCCCGTTGTTCCCTACCATTGTCCATAGGCTTTTATGGCCATTCCCAGTTCTTCACTCTCCAACAGAATTTCTGTCTTACAGTCTCCCAAATCTTAGTGAATGCAAGTCCCCAAAATACCAATTTTCCTTAGTTTTTTATTCTCTAGAGTAACTTTAATATGCTATATTGCATTGAACAAATATGTAAGGAGAGCAAAATTAGATAAAAGTGATAAATTCTTCAAAGATTGGAGTGGGGAAATATTGAGTTGTTTTGGTTTTTTTTTAATGATTCAGAGAGAGATTGGTAGGGCTTGAATTTACAGGTCATCCTTGAATGTCTATGAGAAAAGGCCATAATTCATACTAAATTCATTAATTTCAGCCTAGGTCAAATAAAGGGTCTGCTTTCCATGCAGCCTAATTTGTGACACTGAACAGCTGTTTTAAACCTCAGTTTGTTGTCTTCTTACTTTACCTTGCTCATGCTGATGGGGAAGACAAGTATATCCTTCATAGGAACAAACACCCAGACATTTGAGCTGACTGCCTACCAATCTGAATGGGGAAAAAAAAAAGATTTTTTTGAGGATCTAGAAAAATCTGTTGCGTTTGGCTGGAAAGAAAAGGATCAAAGACTAATATTATTTCTTTGGAGATGTATGTTTAATGCTTTAACAGACATCATCAATCTGTTGCCTTTTAATGAGTTTCTCCCTGTGCTCCCCCGAATTAATTCTCTTGTCATCAGTTTTATTCTTCTGGGCTGGATTTTCAAACAGAAAAAAATATTTCTGTTTCAATGCATAATTACAAAATTGAGAGAGAACAATAACCCCAGGTTCTGAATTGGTGATAAACAGCCCTGAACTTGAGCCTTTTTTTTTTTCCATTTCATTTTGAAGGACTCAGCTCTCAGAAATCCTGAACAAAGTATTCACCCAGCAGAACAGCAAGCACTTTACATATATAATACCCAACCTGTGTCCCTCTCTCAACTCCTCAATCATGATTATTATCTAAAAGAAAAAGATCTTTTATGTTAAAATTAAATGTTTCACCCTTCTTTAGGGGAAAAAAAAAAAAAAGAGCAAAGAGATTTCACAAAGAGAGTTCACTGGAAATTATCTACTTCATGTGCTTTGGCATTGTGCTCTTTTAGCTGCAAGCTGGCTACCCAAGAATGTGTCCCAAAGGCTGGTGATGCCTTCAGACAGGATTCTTCAGGGTAGCTGCTCAAGTTTGTTATGGTTTGAAATGAGAAAAATATGTAGAAATGATGAGGGAGTAGTATTGAGTAGAATATAGCTCTTCTAATATCTTGCAGAATTCTGCTGCTCTTCCTGAACGGCTCACAGGAATTTTTAGGTTGGAAAAGACCTTTGAGCTCACCAACTCCAACCATTAACCCTTTGTTTATGAATAGAGATCAGAGAAGAGAAAGAAAAATTGCTTTTCCTGCTGGGAAAATATCTGATATGCATACGAGGAAAGATCATAAGCCAAGATAATTTGCAAATGCTACTGAGCAGTTTACATTCAGCTTTGTACATGTTCCTGCAATCATAGGTTGCTGCTGGGGAGCAAACTCAACATTTTATGGAATATCTGTAGACATCCCAGTGGTCTTAAAGTAGATGAAACACTGTACTCAGCCATTAACTGCTCTTCCCTTAGCAAAATATGTACCCAGAGACTCAGTTCAGTCAAACACCAGGCTCTCCTGATATTATCTGTCAATATTTTGTACTTTTGTGTCAGCTTGTAGAAGGCAAATATCAAACAAGCCTCCCCACGTCCTACTTCATCTTTCACTTGCTTTAAAAGAAGAGAAGAATAGAGCTGTTTACTTAAATGAAGGATCTTAAAGGACCTCACAAAACTGGTCAGTAATGATGGTACAAGATTAATACTTTTTGAAGTATTATGCTGTTACTTGTGCAAGTTCATCTGAGAATTACATTTATATCTGAGAATTATGTTTAGCTGTGTGCAGAGAAGATTCCAAACACATGCAGACAATTGTTTGGGTAGACAAAAGGTGGAACACATTTAGGAAAAATACCTTGCGTAAAAATAAAGCAAAAAAAAATTTAAAAGGAAGAATTTTCAGAAGCAACTGGAGGCTGTGGAGTGGAAAATGGGGAAGAGAGAGCCCAGGATGCCCAATATCAAATGAATATTCAGAAGAATGTGAGCAATAATTCTTTTACCTCAGAGCTAAATCTGCAGTCAGCAGCCTTGGTGCTGCAGTGTAACTCTGTTCTTAACCTCATTTCTGGGTTGGCTTGGTCACATGGTGACCTTACAACACGTGTTAAGAACTGTTTAACTCTTTCTTAAATTGGGATTTTCGGTGCTTTTTTCACTGCTGCTGCGTTTTGAAAGGAGCTGTCCACCATTAATCACTTCTATCCACTTTTCAACCTCTTTTTATTTACTTTAATATTTTTTTCCTCCACTGATTCACCAGCAGGGCTGGTCACTCCCATGGTCAGCCCTCTCCAGCAGAAAGATTCCCTTCTGCTGCTCCTGCAGATCCACTGGATGGAACCAAAGGGTACTTTTGACTCGTGGACATGCCAGCTGTAAGAGTGATTATTCTCTTGAGCAAATGATGGTTCTCGTGGTGAATGAGGCTGGATTAGCCAATTGTACAACGACTCGCACACAATGTCCCCTCTTCTGCCTGGAAATGTAATGATATGCAGCAGCATAATGAGCTTACACTGAATTTTCAAACAGAATCCCTAATCATGAAAGCTCTTAAGTGCTCCTAATTGCAATTCTTCTTAAACGAGTGGTTTGTTGGCAAAAAGAGATTTGTGGAATTAGGCCAGCCTAATTCCGGATTCGTTTCCTGTCTCACAGAAGTGACACTTTAGGAAAACGAGTGCGTTCTAAAAGCACCACTGGGCAGCCTCGTGGCAAAAGGTGATGTAGGGTTTGTTGGTGACAACATGCAGAATTCCTCAGGAGGTCGGATTTGCAGGCCTGAGATGAAAAAGTGGTATTGTGTGAAAGCATCCAGGATTTCACTTTCACAGAGTCACAGAATCCTGGAATGGTTTGGGTTGGAAGGGACCTTAAAGCCCCTCCAGTGCCACCCCTTGCCAAGGGCAGGGACACCTTCCACATCCCAAATTGCTCCAAGCTCCATCCAATCTGGCCTTGGACCCTTCCAGGGATGGGGAGTCCACAACCTTTCCCATTTTTCAAATGTCGTGTTTATAAGGCTGTGTGAGACACGGAGAAGGTAAAAGCGATGTGGAAGGCAGAAGGACCATGTGGATATTTGGAATGCAAAGATGTCTGGCTTATGAAGTTATCTGGTGAGCAGCTTTCCAGTGTAAAACCAGAGACGAGAGACAAAGCAGGGAATGAGTGGCATTTACATGGACAAACTCTAAGAGGAGAATGATGGAGAAAATATTGGATATCTGAGCTCTCCCTCAGACCCCTGATGGATGGGTAGTGGAAGAAACCTCTCAGCATCTTCATAAAATCCCAGAATCCCAGAATGGTTTGGGCTGTAAGGACCTTAAAGCCCATCCAGTGCCACCACCTGCCATGGGCAGGACACCTTCCACCAGACCAGTTTTCTCCTGATCCCATCTTGGAGGGGGTCAGACAGACCTCTGCAGCTGGTGAGAAGGGAAAAACGCAAAGAATCATGGAAAAGAGTGACCTTGCCATGGGATGTTGTATGGGATTGGGTAAAAAATTCCGTGGGTTGCTTTAAGGGACGACAGGAATGCAGAAAATGTATTATGAGATATTTAGTGGAACAGCAAAAGAAAGGATCAGATGTGGTGCAGAAGAAAGGAATGTGAGCAGCTAGAAAGGAGGGAGGACAAAAAGGATCAGTAGAATGAGAGAAGGCTGCTGGTCAGGAAGCAGTTGCAATTATTTGGCACTTCTAGAGAAATGTAATTATAGAGGAGTGTGGCCATTCGTTTTTCTCTGTATTTTAATGAACTCACACAACATATGCAAACAAAAAGTACATGTAATGAATGACTAATATAGAAATGCATGAGGAAGTGAGGACAAAATTTGCTTATGGAAATGAAACTTTTAATAATGGAAAATTTTTTAAAGCTTCTGTATACTGATATTAAAAATAAATATTTCAAAAACTGTCACTTAGAAATAATGTGAAGGACCACTGAATTGCTTATACTGTTTTTAATGCCACCAGTGATAATCCTGCTCACATTTACAAAATTTCATTGCTCATGATGAAAATTGTCCCTGGAGTTACATGGGCTTGTCAATGTGACTTATCACAAGATTTTGTGAAAGCCTCTTTTTGTTCTTCATGTCAGTAACACTCACCACAGGATTTTCAGTCCTCTGAGACGTGAGAAAAATCAATGTACAAGAAATCTTGAAGGCATGGCCTAAGTAAAAGTAAAGATTAGAAAAACAGTCAGAAATAATTCAACATATACTGTATAGAACTTGAAAAACTGGTATTGAAAAAGTAATCTTAGGACTTTACTGCATCTGGTTAATGTCTTTCACACAAAGAAAGCTGTTAAAACCAAATATAACATTGAATGTAATCAAGCTTTTTTTCTTCTTTTTTAAAAGAATGGGAATAGAAAATGCCTTCTGGTTACCACACCAGATCCTACAGACCTCCCCCAAACTAACAGAACACTGTTTGTACTTCCAAAATGTATATATGCTGAAAGGTTCTTTAAAAGCCTTGCCAAGGTGGTAAAAACCCTTTATTAAGCTCCAGTCTAAATGTATTAAAAACTTATTAATATACCTGTTTAATTGTGGCAGCATTTTGCTTATATATGTTCTTCATCTATGCTATTTCTCCTTTGAGGAGTTTATGGGGTAATCTTTGCACCCAATCACACATTTCTGCTAGGAAAAGCCTACAAATTAAACCATCTGCATCAGTCATTTGTGTTCATGTTCAGCTGATCCCTGAAAGTCAGTAACCAGATTAGAATTCAGGCTGAAGATGATTGATTTCTGCCGTGTACAGAAGATCACTGTTTCTGTTTCTGTCAGGAATTGCACACCTGGTGTTTCTTAGGGCCACACTTCCCTTGACAGAAGGAACTGCAACGAGCTCCCTCCTGGCCTGCCTTTTGTTAGCTCTGCACTCACTTATCTCTGGTTTTGCCTGCATTGCATTCGATCTTGTGTGTTTCCTTTGTCTGAAAATCCCGACTTTCTGCTGGATTTGTAATTATAGTTTTATGTAAAATAACCTCAAATCCTTAAATCCTCGCTGAAATGCCGGTCAGCCTGTAGGAAGAACAGGGAGGTGGGTGAGCATGAAAACATATTAAAGTCAACGTTTTACAGGATTTTTTTGGGCAGTGACAGTTTGCAAAACCAGATAGATACAAATATAAGCTGTGCTGGCAAGATAAACACACACCTGAGAGCTCAGGGAGGTGAATTTCTAAGCATGTTACACATCTGGTTTCTACTGTAGTTTAAAATCACCTGTGTGGTGATTTTTAAAACACAGAAAATGAGTCAGGAAGTGAAGGGGATGCCACCTGCTAAAGGAAACCAACGATGCCATTGTGTCCTTTCCCTTTTCTTCCCCTCCAGAGTGTCAGGATGGTGAGTCAGGCTCTGTAGGAGCTGCCAAACCCAACAGCCTGACAAAGGTGCTGCCTGTCCATGTCCCCAGGTCCAGCCCAGAGTGTATTTGGAATTCCACATGTTGTCCTTAGACCCTGAACACAGACAGGGACAAGGGACAGACAAAGGGACGACACAGCCAGACGCACAATCTTTGTTGTCCCTTGACGGGAGAGAAGAGGTGGACTGGAATTAACCTGTAAAACAAGGAAAATAAAAGTTGTTATTCATGAAACAACAAAGTGAAGCTTTCAGAGAAGAGCTGTGCTTGCCTGCATGTAGGATCAGAACTTAATTAACAATGAAATTCATTGAAATTTGGGTAATAATTCAGAGCTCTCTTCATCTGAAGGAGTGTTCAGGTGGCAGCTTCTGCTTCCTTCAGCCATTGCACAAGAAGGAGGAGAGATCCTGGTCTGAATTCCACTGGTAATGTACCTCCTGTGGGAATATTCCTGCCGTGGATATAACCAGTGACTTCCTAACAATATATTTCAGAAAGTGGACTAAATATCTGCTGTGCTTAGTCTAATAAAATAATCCATTAATGTCCAGCTATACAAATTTAATTTACTGTAATAGGGGGTTTTGCTACTTGAAATCCCCTGGCCATTATCTTTACCTGAGAGGGATCAATCTCAGTTAAGCAGTTAGCACTTAAGATAAAATGAGAATGGGATTAATGGGTTTATCCTGTGTTATTTAAGATCCATTGGCAAAAGAAATTACCCTCGGTCTATGTGTATAATATGACACTTCTCCTTTGCTCCTGCACTCCCTCAATACCTTTAAAATAATAGCAATAAACATAAACCTGGCAAGAGTGAGCAGAGATTTTGAGCTGCCCAGGCCTGGCAGAGATGAGCTCTGCAAGGTTTATCTGCTCCCTTGTCTGTTTTGCCCTGTGTGTTTCAGAGTTCCCCTTTGGAAGCACTTTGTACATACACCCTTTGCTGTCTTTTAGGGTACAAACTGGCAAAAGAAACTCCATAAAAACGGGAGTGAGAGCTGCAATCTAGAGAAGCAGCTCAGGGCAGCTTTACCACCCTGGCTGTGCTGACAGCATGTTGTTAATGCTCTTGCAGCACTTGGGAAATGCAAAGCTGTAGCTGAAAGTGTCCAGGTATCACTGAGCTGAGATATTTTTTTAGATTTGGAAAAATGTTTACTTCGTTGAAGCAGATATTTTCCCTGCCTGTGGGAAATAGATATCTTTAGGGTCTCTTCCAATCCAAAGCAGTCTGTGATTCCACGAAAATCACTGTTTCTTGCAATGAAAAGTTGGAAGTCTCTGTACTTGTATAAATCTAATGTTTCAATTGAGTTGATCCATTATTCCTTTTTCCCCTGCACATAACTAGTTCACAATATTATGATTTTTTTCATTATGACTTCAGAAAATAAAAAAAAAAAATGAAGTGCATAAAGCAAAACTGGACAGAACTACGAGCAGATATTCATTCCTACACCTCAGCTGCAAAAATTCCAACTGAGTGTGATCATAAAGTCAAACACAGGAATTCCCAGCTCACTATTAATGATGGGAATGGAAGCAAATAAACAACCTGCCATTTCCTGCCTTTCACACAGTAGTTGAAGGAGCTATTCTGGCGACTTGGCCCTTGTTTTGGAGTTGGTGTCTCCAGCTGGGAGCTGAGGGAAGCAGAGGCACAGCCCTCCCAGAGGGGAATGCAGTCCCACGACACACAGAGAGGAAGAGCAGAGCACAAATGACGTCCCAGGCCAGGCTGGAGGGGGCTTGGAGCCACCTGGGACAGTGGAAATGTCCCTGCCCATGGCAGGGGTGGCACTGGGTGGGATTTGAGGTCCCTCCCAACCCAAACCATGTGGGATTCTGTGCTGCATTTTCTCAGCCTGATGTTGCCCTGATGTACCGAAGGAGACTGTAGATATCATGAGATTGGAAATACTAGATATTTTGCTTTAAATTCTGCTTCTCACTTTGCATTGGAAAGAGGCTTCTTGTGTCTATTTACCAGGCTCTGTGCAGATATATTCTGGTGTTACATTAATGCCTGCAAAGCCTTCACAAATGTTTCTTCCAGAATGTTGACAGTCAAGCAAGATACATGACCTGCTAATGGCTGTCAGGATATACTGGGGTAAATTGTATGCCTGAGGAGAGTAATGTATTGTTTTATCAAAGACAGATTAAAACGCACGACAGAATACATTTTCTCGTAGCCTTAAGTACCTTGAAAACTACTCAGAAACTTCAAGTTTCCTGCTTTTTCAATTTAAAAAAGGTTTTTTTTACTATGTTGCTTTTGTTCACTGCTCCTTTATCCTCTGTGAGTTCCTCCTCCCTCAGTTTTCCTCTCCCTCAGCTTTACCGTCAGAGTCCTGGAAAAGGCAGGAGCATTCTCCATGCAGAGATCTGCATGCACACGTCAGCTATTCTTGTCTCCATCCAACAGTGTGAGCTGTCTCCTTTTAGCCTTTTCTCTCTTTCTGCATAGAGTCACAAAAACTCAGAATGGTTTGGGTTGGAAGGGATTTTAAGGATCAATCCCTCTCACCCCCTGCCATGGGCAGGGACCCCTGCCACTATCCCAGATTGATCCTAGCCCATCCAACCTGGCCTGGGACACGTCCAAGAATGGGGCAGCCACTGCTTCTCTGGGCACAGAGACTTAGAGGCCTGTTAGTAGAGCTGTTACTTTGTCAATTCCATGAATAACTTGGCTGCTGGATGAATTTTATCCCTAAAGAAGGGCAGCACTGAGAGCACTGAGCTGTGTCCCCTCTTCAGTAAACCTTCAGGGATTGTTGATGGTTGACAAGGTGGATGTATCCCTGAATACACAGAATCTTGGAATCCCTGAGGTTGGAAAAAACCACCAAGACCATCAAATCCAACGTCCAGTGCTGCACTGGTGAAGTGTGTGGCTGAACACAATGTTCTTGTAAGGTTGGTCAGCACTGCCTGGATTGGAAAGAGCCTGTGCCGCATTCAGGGACTGAAAAGGAGAGGGAAATGTTGCCACTGAGGCGCAGGAATATTGGTTAAGCTCAAACAGGACATGGCAGCGCACACACGCCCTCCCAGCAATTTTATCACATCAGGAAAAACAGCAGAAAGTTTAAAAATGGCCCTCCAGCCTCCCCTTCCTTTCCTGTTTCACAAGCCCCGTGTGGGTCCAGGTTTTGTCTGCGCAGGAGAGCTGCGATGTCACAGCACAAAAGGCTCCTCATCTGACATAAAAATCCACGGGCAGCTTTTGCCTCTCTCATTTTCTTTCCATCTCTTGCTCTATCCCTCTCTCTCTGTGTCTCTCTGTCTCTTTGTATTTAACAGACATGACATTAAACCTGTGATGTGAAGTTTCTATTAAGTCCAGCACAGCCAGTGTGATGTGCTAATGGTGGCTGATTTCTGTCTCACCAAGACACAGTGCGTGGGATTTACTGAAAAATAATTTTTTGATTTTTTGATACCAAAAAGGTTTTGTGACAATATGAATTATCACAACACAAACCAGGAGGAAAGCTGGATTATGATGCAGATGAGTCTGAAATATCATAGCTCAGAGTATGGGTTTGCCAGCTAAAATTTTTTAGGAATTCTATTATTACAGACTCATCTTGGATGCAGAAGTCCCTGAAGTCCCCTTTGCCATCTGAATGAGACCATTTTCCTGAGCTGATGGCTTTGTTGGTCACAGCCAGGATGTAAAGTAGAGCTGTGCCTTTGAGAAAAAGAAATTCTTTATGTCTGTTTGTAGTTGTTAGTTTCTGGAGTGGGTTTTTTGGTTTGTTTCTTTGCTTGAGGGTTTTTTTTTTCTATTTTACTTTAAGAAAATGAAGTAGGCAAAAGTGCCTGAAAAAAAAATCTAAAGCAGATAACCAGTATTTTGGTTCTTGGTGAATGAATTGACTCTGTTAGATCTCATTATGGGGGAGACTTTGGGAAGAAGAAAATGAAGCCATTAAAGGAGCTGATTCTGATAATGTGTTGCTTTATGGGTGGCTGTATTATTCCTCTACTGCTTGGAGGTGTTTTTGAGGCAGCGCTCCATTTCACAGTCTATTTTTAGTGTAAAGAAAGGGAAGGACTCCGCTCCCAACAATCATTACTTCTTTTTAAATTAGCTCACATTTCTGTTCGCAAAATATGCTGAATCCAAACAAATAAAAAAGATGATACTTAAGTAAGGCTTTGGTCTATTTAAGCCAAGCTTATATGCTCTAACAGAGTTTGAATTTTTATGCTGCAGTTTATTGCAGTGGTGCCATTTGGGCTGTTAAAGTTATTTCAACATTTTCATTACCAAGACTGTTATCTGCAATTGCCAACTCAACCAAAAAAAAACCTCCACAGAAATACCCACTCTTTTGAGAGGCAACAGTTTCTCTAATTTCACCCAGCTCAATACTGCTTTTTTTGCTAAAATGGAATCACAATCTAAGTATTCAGAAGATATAAAAAAAATTGAATTTAGTAATTTCCGAATTTTATGCCTCTATTATTGAGCTTATATGATGCTTTTTCTTTCTGTAGTGCAAATGTCCGTGAAACGGGTGGAGGCCATTCGAGGAATGCATACAAACTATGGAGGTTTTATTTATTTATCTAGGTTCTATTTATTTAGGAAGCAGTAGCACCACTAAAAGGGAAGTTTTTGATAGATCACAACCACGTGTGTTCAATATTATTATAGCAAGGTGGGAGGCGAGGCTCTGTTGCATATATTTGGGGGGATCTATAACCTCTTTTAGATTTCATCTGGGCTTTGGGTCACTGCCTTTTGGTCCTTTATTAGGAGTGAAAGGATAGGGAAAATGTAGAATCTTCCTTTTCATAGCACATTTTGTTTGGATGGCAGGAGGCCCCATGCCCACACTCACCATCATCCCCAGAGAAGGAAATGTGGCATGAGAGCCAGAAAGCTGCTGCAAAACACTCAAAAAAATTTTAAAAAAATTAAAATGAAAATACAGACAACCAGAACAATCAGGAAACCAAGCAGATGCGCTGTTGACAGCAGAGCAAATATTAAGTTTAAATTTGAAGTCAAAGGCCTTGGCCCTTGAAGATGAAAGGACATGAATGAAACTCCCAGCTGAGGCAAAACCGTGGACAGGGGGTTAAAGGACTCCCTGG
This sequence comes from Nicator chloris, assembly GCA_013400495.1. Taxonomy (NCBI): domain Eukaryota; kingdom Metazoa; phylum Chordata; class Aves; order Passeriformes; family Pycnonotidae; genus Nicator; species Nicator chloris. The sequence continues at coordinate 142,848 of WAAE01002211.1, read as the reverse complement.
GAGACTCATATCCTATGACATGTCAAACTGTTGTTGATCCAAAGATTTTGTCCAGAATTTTAAAAAAAATCAAAGAAAAGTGAGTTGGAATCCTCTCTACCAATTTTAAACATATGACGACTGAGTTTGCCTCTTTAAAAATAGTTCAGTTATGATACTGAAGGTGAATTACAGTAAGAAACACATAAAATTCCAGCTGACTCACCAACGACAGTGGGCTTAGACCAGATCTAATTCTTTTCTTGGATAAAATCAACATCTTAAATCCAGTGTCTCCAGTGTCTGTGTCACACAGTTTCAATTTAAGTTTTGACTATATTTTTGGTTTTTTTTCCAATGGCCTGTTCTACAGGATCTAATTTAAGGACTTTGCAATAAAAAGCTACTACTTAATTCATTGCAATGTCCAGATGCATCTGTTTGGATCAGCTGTGCCTTGGAAGGCATAAGGAATATGAGGAGTTGATAATCCATCTTTATTACAAATACCTGCAGCAGGTGACTGGCACCAGGCCAAGACCTGCCTGTGCAAACTGCAGTGGTGCTTGAGGTGCATTTAGTGCTCTGTTATTTTTTGGCTGACAAAAGGGCTGGAACAAAATTCAGGGGGTGTATTTTAGCCTCTGGATGAATCCTTGAATCACTGCAACAATAATCATGGCTCAGGGTAGGTTGGGAGCTTGGTCCACATATGGGCCATTCACTGCAGAGTTGGACTTGGTGATTCTTACTGGTCCCTTCCAACCCAGAATATTCTGTGATTCTGGCAATAAAAGTGTCTTTTTGTTTGTCTTGGGGTAACCCCAATTATTTTCACTGCACATATCTAAGATATTTAATTACAGAAACATTAAATATTCTGCCTGGAATATTATTAAATATTCTAGAAACATCAAATATTCTTCCTAGAATAAGGAAGGGCTGGTACTGTTAGTTCAGCCCTGAGTTACAAGCCCCATGTTCAGGGCAGGCATTTGTACCTCCACAAGTCCTTTTTAAAATAAATACTCAGGTACTTTTAAAAACATTGGTTTAAGTTTGTTATCACCATTTCCTTCGAGTACATTCTAAGTAACTTTTAACTGTCTGGCAAATTGTGTAACCAGAACTTTAGGTTCACTGAACTAGGACTTAAATTCAAGTCAAGAAATAAATTTAAGCTTAAGAGACAGGAATACTGAAGCTTTGGGATTAAAGACATAACAAGACAGTCCAAGTTTCATGAAAGAAGTCAGAGATGAGACATGAGTTCACAGTTACCAGATTTGAAGATCTTGAAGAAAGTCTTGGGTTTTATTCCTTGTGACATAACCAAATTACTTATTATTTAATTTCTTTCAGCTACACAGTAGTCTGCAGTAGGTCTGGGACTTCCTGAGGAGTCTGAGCAGGACACACCAGCGTGCTGATGTCATCTTGAATTTCATGCTGGAGACTACACTTGCACATTCCTCTTTTATATCCAGATTGGTAATGCCATTTTTCATAGTGTTTACTTTCCTTTTTGAAGTCTGAAGTGAGAGAAAAAGCTGCTGTTATACCAATGTTACCAAAGGGATCTAAATTGTAACCAGACCTTAAAGTAAATTTTCATAGCAAAGAACAAATCCAATTTTATTGGATTTTTCTGCATGTTGACCTCAGAAACTTTCTCTATTACTGCAGTCCATTGAAATTCTCAAGGATAGTGTTCTACCAATAATTGATCATGTAACTCCAGTGAAATTCTGTTCTCTTAAGTAAATCCCACACGAGTCAAGGAGAGAGGTTACTCCTGGGCAGATGGAAACATGCCAGAAACACATGACAACAGGATTAAATCAAAAGTCTAAACAAGAGGAATGAATTGGTAATATCAGTAGGAGCAACTGTGCCAATTTTGTGTTTAAGAGTCAAACAACAGCCATGTCATATTTCAGCATCTTATTAATAGAGATTATGGAGGAAACACAGCAAACAGTGTTTTTGCAAACAGTTCAGTCCGTTGTCACATCATTACTGTGATGTAATACAGAAATTTGCATTATATGAGCTGAAATATATCAGAGAGTCACACATGCTCTGAAATCACCTTAGATCAATACAAAAGAATGGCTGCCATACCAATGTTTCCCTTTCTCAATTATTAAAGCACTCTGATAAAATAAATGGTGCCCAGTGTTTAACTGAGATAATCACGTTTCATGGCCCTTATGTTGCTATTTAAAGCTTAGCTGTGTTTTTGCCCTTTTGGGGATGGAAAAAAAATTGTCATTTCAAATTTAATTTGCTTTTAACAACATAATATTCAATATTGACAATAGCTCTGAGCCTTAAAACCATTATTGTACATTTCTCATCCTGTGGGTGACGATAGCTGAGCATTAAACAGAGCACTTTTCAAAGTTCTGATGGCAGTAGAAATTAATGCAGATTTAGTAGGAAAAGTCTCCTAGGTATTAAATTCTGCTGTGATACAACTTTGCTTTTCCTCAATCAATCAATCGAACAATAATTCTATTTAATAAAAACACATGTTTAATACAAAAGAAAAATATAAACATTCACAGAGGGCATTTATGACATTTATGTGTCATAAAACCTTAGAGCCTTTTAAGAGTAAAAATCAATTTTTGTTAGTTTCCTGCTTTTGATGTCTCACTGCAGAAAATATAAGAGCTCAGGAAACCACTTTGTCGAGCCCTGGGTTCATCCTGGTGGCAATTTTTGTCCATCCCAGATCAAAAAAGAGCCAGGAACCCCACTAAGGGGTCAGAAAATTACGAAGGACAGCATCCTGCTGGAATGGTCTTCCCAGGGGAGTGCTGGAGTCGTTTGGGAGTGGGAAGGGAGAGGGGCAGAGCTGGGCACCAGGAGGAAAAGCAAAGTGCAGTTGCTGAGGAAATGCTGTCCATGCCTTTCACTGCTTGCAAAGACCTCCTTCAGCCCACTCCCTCTGAAGCCTGGAGTAGAAACCAGATGGACTCAAAGTGCACTCTGAGGCTTGATCTCTGTTTGCTCTGGCTATATTTCTCTTGAATTAGCAGGCTTTAAATTAATCTAGAGCAAACTGGGGGTCGTGAAGTTCTGGGACCAAATCGGTGCTATTTGCTATTGACTAATAATAATTGTTTTCACATGGTACCACTGCCTAATTTTGTTTATCCTTCCTTCCTTCCTTCCTTCCTTCCTTCCTTCCTTCCTTCCTTCCTTCCTTCCTTCCTTCCTTCCCTCCCTCCTTCCCTCCTTTCTTTTCTCAGGATGGAATTCAGTGGCAGGCTGGAGACCCCATTTCTGCTTTCTTTTCACTTCTTAAATGTCATCCCTACAGGTCCCTGGCACCTTTGTTTGGGCAGGAGAACTGAAAGGAATTACATGTAAAAGTCCCAGGTAAGAGTTTTGTTTTAGCTTTCTTCCCACTGCCCTCTTCTGTGCAATGTGGAGTAATTTCTGTCACTGGGCATGAATTTCTCATGGGGTCAAACGAGGGAAGATGTGCCTCAACCCAGAGACTTTTGTTGTATTTTTAAGTCTACAAATGGTGACTAAGAAAAATAAAGCAGAAAATTTAGAATACTCCATGTGAAATCCATTTCTTCTGTAGAAAATACTTGTTTAGTTTGTTTTTGTTTTTTTTTAAGAAAGAAAAACCTGCCCAGATTTTGAGGTCCTCTTTAGGAACCCTTTTGATTTCAGTTCTTTTTAGACCAAACTGTTGCTTCCCAATTCCTATTTTGCCTTCATTAACAACAGTTTTCTTACAGCATATTAGTACTGGCATGTCTTTGATTGGATTTTCTGTGTGTGAGTGTGTGAGACTGCTGGAAAGTGTGGATTACTGTAAAGTTTTTACATAGAAAAAATTGGAAATTGAGTCTGAATTTATTTCTAAATATCATTAAATCATTGAGGATTGACCTTAATTTGGATAAATGCCTGTAGAAACATTTGATGACATTTAAGCAATATACTCTGCTATAGCACTTTAAAATTATTTAATTTATTTAAAATAAATGTGCAATAGCCCCATACCTTTTCAAATGTGCTAGCACACCATTGCTGTGTTTGAAAACCTGTCTGGCCACCAAGACTGCCTGCCACTGAAGCCACCTCAGCCATGGTTATTTGTTTCCGTTGAAGCTCTTATTTTAATCTTTCAAATTAATAATGAAAAAGAAAACACTACAGCAATATATTTGTTAATCCATAGGCTCAAAAATGCTGTCTGAACTTGGATTCAAAGCTTTTTCAACTATAATTGAATAAGGCTGTAACAGAATAAGACTGAAAGTAGAAGAAAGCAAGAAACTTTCTGAGTTAAACATTTGCTACTGATGTTATTCCGGTGCTAAATCCAGACACTTTTCTTGCTTATTCATTAATCATGATTAATTATTTAAAAAAAAAGTAAAATAGGGAGTATGAGTGTCCAGATGTTTGTGAGCTCTCTAAGGGATTTTTAAATTCAATCTTATCCGAGTGTTGAATCAAATCTGATTTTGTTCTGGTGCCCTCACTGTTCATAAAATTGTCGTGGGTCACCTGGCTGGGACTCTGTCTGTGGGGATCTCAGGAGACCCCTGCAGACAGTTTGTTGCTTGGTCCTTTCAGGGAAGCAGAGATAATTCATTATTGTCTCCTGAGCCGTGTTTAATTACTGCTGACTTTCAGGGATGCTAAACGCTTGCTCTAGCTAACAGATCAGAATATAACAATGAAATTGTTTTAGCAGTCACTGTAGGAATGCTTCCACAAAGCCCTGGAGGAAAATCTGTGTGTCTCTGGTAACAAATTCAGTGCAGGGCATTTCTGAGCTTCCCAACCTCCTGGATGCACGGAGGGACACAGATGGGGGCTGTGATCACTTTGGAGCTGTGTTCCTGCCTCAGAACTGCCACGTGTGTGCTGACCTTATTAACCTTCAGAAGGAACAGATGACAAACCCATGCTTAGCACCGTGGCTGGAGTGGCACCATGTTGGAGTCCAGGGCACGTGGAGAACCCCTCAGGGTACCCTGGGGGGTCTGAGACCCTGGCTGAGGCCCCAGGAAGGCACTGCCTTTGACCTCAGCCCAAGGGAAAATCTTCCAACACTCAGAGGTGAAATGCAAACAACAACGATTTGAAATGAACAGTAGTTTAGTTTGTCACAGGGTGGAAATATGTGGATTTAGAATGGAAGGAGATGAAGACAAGATGGAGAATTTTGGGAGGTGTCTCACGTTCTTCTTCTTTGACTCCATCTTCTGCTGTGACGGTGGCACAGGGACATTGGTGGAGGGGATCTGAGGTAGAAATTTTGTGTCCAGAATAGGCAGTGATTATTGGTACAGAATTGTAAATATGTTTTAAGTACGTTTTATGAGTTAATTGGACAAGTGACCTTTAAAAGACCTGGGAGCAGCTCGCAGACAGGAGATAAGAAAAAGAATAAACAACTCTGAGACTTGAAGCTGCAAGTCTCTCTCATCCTTTTGAACCCTGGTACAGGACTCGGGGATCTTGGAAAAGGAAATTCCAAGAGCACCACAAGTTTCCATCCTAAATGAGGAGTGATGGAATCTCCTGTCTCTGTTGCCTGTTCTGGCCATTTCAGTGGCCACTGATCAGCACTTTGGGGAGGCTCAGAATGCTCAGTGGGGTACTCATCAATGGGAGGGAAAGGCTGCCAAGGAATACAAGAGAAGAGGAGTCAAACACAAACTGACAGAAGCCAGATCATTCAGCCCAGGATCCCTGCATTTGGAGGACCCTGTGTTGGTTTATCTCGGATTAAAGGCAGGATGTCTTCATGATGCTCCAAGCCCTGGTGCATTTTAAAGGCCTGTGTGAGTTAATGTGGGTTTGGTTCTGCTTGCAGTGCAATGTTAGTGACTCAACAACACTCTGTTCGTTTATGGAGGCTGATTTTAACCCCAAGCCTTCAGACCTTTTGTGGTTCTGTGTTGCTTTAATGTTTGGACTCAATGTCTGGTTTGGGTCTTAATGGTTCTCTGACAACCAGTGGAATAAAGGAGTCTTTACATTCTCTTTTTCTTTCCTTCCAGACAGAGTGGAAAATCCACCCACCATGATTTCCCCCTAACACAAATTGTCTTTTAAATATTTGAAATTTTCCATTCCCACTGTCTAGGTTTCATTTGTGTCACTCAGCATGGATGGACTTGAGCTCCTGCAAGGGAGATTCCAGGGAGAAGTTATCAATGCACTTTTAATTAGGCAGACTGCTAATTAGAAGCAGTCATGGACAGAACTTGCACCCTGGTAATGGATTACATCAATTAGAATGAAAGTGAAGCTATTTGTTTTCAACCACCATGTCTTAAAATTATTTTTAACAATCACTGATCTTCTCTTTACGTCGTGTGCTGCATGTGTGCATCATCCAACATTTATTAACAAAATTAACATTTCAAACTATGGAGAAAGGCTCTGTGAGAATCTGGTAGAAGGAAATTAAAAAATTAGGAATACTTTAAAGCCAAGAATGCACTGAAGGCTCAACCCAGCAGTCTGAAGGCATCCAACACCTGGTGACTTCAGTGAGGGTTCCCAGAGGGGCAGGAATGTTGTACCAGGCTAATGAGGACGTGGGACAAAGCAGGAGTGTTCTATCCATGAGCCATTTCACAGAATCACAGAATGGTTTGGGTTGGAAGGGACCTTAAAAATTACCCATCTCCAACCTCACTGAGTTATTGGTCCACTATTTATTGGTTGGTTTTCTGCAAAGGTTTCTACGTGTGGGGATTATAAAAGTGCACCTCAGAATTTTCCCTCCGTGCAAAAAAAGCTCCTGTCAACACACACAGCCTTAAAAATATGCAAGTGTTTCAGCTGGATTTGAACTGGAAATAATGTAAAATCACAAGTGATTTTACACTAATTTGTGAACTATAGATCACAAATTAGAAAGATTATGTGTAGCAGAAAAAGCAACTTTCAGACTGTCACTGTCACTCACCAAGTGACACATAAAAAGAACAAAGTTTCGTTTTGCACAAAGAACATAAAATCTGTAAATATGCTGTGAAACTCATCGTTTTATTTTTTTTTTTTCTTTTGGGAACACAGAGGGAGAGAAAGATTATATCATGTTCTTTTGTTGTAACACTGCAAGTTGCTCCTTGTATTGCAGTTTTTTCTTAATTGTTGCTGGAGACCAGCTTCCAGTGCTGATGATCAGCTTCATTAAAAATGTCTTTTAGAACAGGTTTTTATTAGGTATTCTGTTCTGCTGCTGCAGGTTATAAATGTGTCTACATTCCTAGTTCTGCCAGGCAATTATTATATGTATTTTGTTCATATGCCTTTGAGGTCTAAGGAAAGATTCCTGGCAACTTCCCTGAGCTTTTTCAAGTTTTACAAGGATAGGAGGTGTGGATGCAACCAGACAGTACTTTTTTTTTTTCAGCTATTGATACTCCCCATTGAATTACTATAATTTCTTCAGTGCAAGTGATGGATTTGTTCCTCTGAAGAAAAATTGCTGGAAAGCTTGAATTGTGAAGTGAAGAACTAGATTTTATCTATATATATAGATGGAAAGCAAAGGTAAAGCAACCTGAATATTGCCATTCTAATATTCACAATTCAAATTTACTGCCATTATTCAGAAGTCAAGGATGTAAAACTCCATTCCAACTGAAGTAATCTTGTCATTTCATTTTGATTTAGGAAATCCAGTGTCCAGAAGTGTCACTCTTCTGTGACAATGCATAAAGACCCTACTTGCAGTAGACAAGGGCTAAATGAGACTTGAAATACTTTGACAGCATATTACCTGGAGTTTTCTGCCATTCAGCAGAGGGGGGTAAAAAGCATTAAAGCAAATTTCATCCTTTTGGCCAAAAAGAAATTACCAAACACAATATTCATCCTGCAATTTATCAGCCTGTAGAATAAACACATCCAGCAGGACCACGTGAGTTTTTTACACAGTCAAGTTTGTGTTTATTTAGTCACTATTTCCTTCAATTATGAATTTATTATGCTGGGCACTGCAGAAGGACACAACAGACAGGTGTTCTGTTCTCTGAAGAATCACATTCTATTGACCACACTCAAGGTGGAATTTCACTCCCTCTCTCCTCTTTGCTCCCTGATTTTTGCAGTTTCTGCCTGCTCTCTGCAGATTCTTTCTGTTCCTGGTTAAAGATGAAGAAGGAATTTGTGCTTATGAAATCACAGTTTACTTCTGTCCATTTGGCCTAAATAATTTTCACTACATTTAGAGTGATCAGGTCTAAAAAAGTGTAATTCATCAGACCAGGGAAAATAAGAGTCCACAATCACCAGTGAACCGATTCCTTGCTGGTGACCCTCTCTAATAAAGAACTGTGGGCTTCTTTTTGTTTCTTTTCTTAATGCCTCATTTGTACCTTTCTCACTCCAGATTTCCTTTTGTTCTGGTTATGTGCATAGAGAAAAATGAATTCTTCTTCCTCCAGCAAATGTAGCTGAGGAGTCTTAAAAACCATTTCAGGCATTTCCCTAAATTTCACATTTTCTGCAGTCATTTCTTTCGAGTCGTGGTTTCCAGGCCTGTGACCATTATTGTCGTCCTCGGCTGTATTTTCTCCAGCTATTCCACAGTCGTTCAGCTGTGGATGTGTGCTGCTGTAGTGGAGAAGAGCTGCTTCATGGGCACTCAGAATTCATCATTATATTTCCAGCATGGTGTCTGCCTGTCTGTCTTTGCATGACCACGATGTTATCGTCTCCTGTTCGGATTGGGAATGATTCATTTCAGCTTGGGCTGACAATAATAAACCCACAGAGCCATTAAGAACAAATAAGGAAAAGAAGCCCGAGGAAACCTGTATAAATCTGTTCCATATCCTGATTTTTCCTTTTATCCAACTTTGGAGCAAGGCCACATTGTAATGGAGTCATATAAATACTCCCACTACCCAAAGATGCCTTCCTTAAAATCCGGCTTCAGTCAGCTGCTCCCATCCTGCACTCGTGATGTCAATTTTTTCTGAGTATCTTTAAACACAAATCAAGGATTATTTTCTGGTTTTCTCATGCTCTTTGTCTTTTTTCACTGACTGGTGTCACTTGGATGTGCTCATGCTCCACTGTTGGCTCCTGTTTATTTTTGCAGAGGGAATGAACAGGAGTACTTGGGATCCAACCACGTTGGGGTAATTTCGTGACATACTTAATATTGTGCCAAGGCCAAGAAACACCTTCTAGACAGTTGGTTACTTTAATCTTCCAAAGAAGCATTTGGGAACTGTTAGAATTTCTGTGGAGAAGAGAGGAAATGTCTCAATTTTTGTCCGCCTAATTGGTTGATGGGCAGCATGGGTGGCACTGAGATCTGGTGTCCTTTCATTCCCACAGAGTCATTAAAGCTGGAAAACAACTCCAAGATTGCCAAGTCCAAGCTTATTAAAAGCTGTTGATGTTGAAGAAAGCTTCTAAGAACTTTGGATGCCTTGCTGTAGTCTCTCTAGTCTTAAATGTTTTATTCATATTTACATGAATTTCCCACCACTCCTGCATCATGTGAGAATTTCTGTAGCTTCAAAAAGTCACTGTATTCCTCCCAGAAGATATTGTTTGTATTTCTTCAAAAACCTTGTTTCCATTTATTCCAAAAGTGAAAGAACCCATCTGTTTCACTACCAGCCTTCCCAGCTAATGCCACGGGTGTATAAATTCTGAGTCCAGAATCTTTCTCTCCAGTGTTGCTGTTGGAGCAGTAAATACCTCAGCAGTGTCATTATGCACTGATTTTCTAACAGCTTTCTGCTAAACACTGGCCATGTAAAGCTAGAAAATTACCATTAATCATTCTTAAAGTGCTAAGAATGCATTAATAAATTAGTTCTGTTTGATTTTTAAAAGCTGTTTTTACTCCTAGGATATCAAACAGGCAAAGAAGTGTTGAACTGGGGAACAAGAGCCAGTTCTATTTAATCCTAGGCTGCTCGCATGATTACGGTAAGTTAGATGGCAATTTCTCATTTTAGCAGCCTGCTTCCACCCCTGTGAATGTCCTTTGGCTCTTGCAGGTTAGGCTTTAGATCTGTGCTTAGGTGATGTTTTTAAATTCTGAAATTAAATGTCAGAAAATATACCAGAGTAAAACCCACCTGAACTGCACATTTTGCAGGTATCTTGGGCTTGGTATTGTCTTTTAATTTCAGTGTGTTGGCTTTACTTAAGAAATGTGATTTAACACTCTTTGTTCTTTTTTTCACTCTGATTCAGGCCTAAATAACGATGAGGATCAGGAATTCATGTCTGCTCTGCTTCTGCTTTTTTACCCAGATGAAGGAATGGTGAAGTGCCAAATTCTGGTTCATCCCAACCAGATTTTCCTGCAGTTCTGCTGTCAGAAGTGGATGTTGTCCTCTGCAGCCCACTTGCCAGGCCATGTGTAGTCCAGGGGTGGTAAAGGACTGGGAAGAGCTTTATTCCACTTTTATTCTTGCTGATGGGAGTTACAGAGTGCTCCTGAATCCCTCCCACATGGGAGCAGCAGCAGTGTATGGATAACAAAGTTTCTGACCCAGAGAGGGGTTTTTGCCACAGTCTGGGTTAACTGTGCAGAATTACAGAGCCCTCCTGAGAAAGTGTTCAGGCCAAAGTGTTTGAAAAGGCACTGTGGACCAAACTATTTCCAGACATCCAAAGGCATGATAAAATGTGCATTGATTTAACTGGCAATTGTCTAGAATAGCAGTGCCCCAGTGCAACAGTCCCAATTCAATGTGCTTTTACACGTGCAGTACGGAGAGAAGACTCCAGCCTGTGCCAGACAGAACAATTTCCTGCCACACCCAGGAGTGCCTGACCCATTGGTCTGAGCAGCCCCTTCGCATCAATCCCCGTGTCTGTTTAATGTGAACAGTGCAACTGAGAGGGTGCTCTGATAACTGCAATCCCACTGCTTCTCCTTTAATGCCTCGTCTTTGCCAGGGAAAAAAACATCTGCCCTGAAGAGGAGATGTGCAGTTCCAGTGTTCAGGGCGGGCACAGAGCCGGGGTTGTGCCCTGGTCCCCGTGCTGACACAGCTGGGAGGGGAAGTGCTTGGTCTGAACAGCTGCTTGGGATGTTTCCGTGGTTCCTGAACTGTCATCCACAATGGGCATGGATCCTGTCATACCCTCTTCTTCTGGAAAACCAGGAATGGGGCCGGCCCCTCCTTGTTGTACACACAACAGACAGCAGACACCAGTGGTGATGCCTCGCCCGTGGGGTGCTGTGGTTTGAGCAGAAGGCTCAGAAGGCATTTCTGAGGCGTTTCCTGCTGTGCCACCACCCAGAGACAGCAAAAGCTGGAAGTGCAGCCATCTCATCTCTCATCTCCATTATCTGAAGAGCACATTAAAGGGTGGCTTGTGTGCGTTTGATAATTTAATAATAATTCATTAATAATTACTTTAAATGAGCCAAGAGCAAACCAGGATATGTCTGTCACCACTCCCAGTTTTTGCTTTCTTTGTTCCTGCTCTGACTTTCCTCATTTTCTGCCAGATCCTGCTGGAAGAGGAGGCACATTTCTCCTTCCTTACAGTAAATGTCAGAAGGATGCTATGTGGAAGAGCAAATAGGTCAGATCCCTGATAGTTTGACTGCTAATCAATACAGTAAGAGTTTGGAGGAATTTAATGAGTATTCTGTATTATTTTTGTATGCACAGGTTCAGTATGACTTTCAATATCCTTCTTTCTTCCACCTGGAAGCTGCTGAAGTACAGGTCACCAGTGCTGTAATACTGATTTTATCACAATTTGAAAAGTGATCCTGATGAATGATTTCATCATTGGTGTCATCATTAAACATAAGCAGTTTGATGTGGATAAATATTATTGGAGGATCTGGTATTTGAAAAAAGATCAGAGCTGGCTGGACACATAACCCATAATTAGAGATATGTTCCAATACAGTTTATGGGAAGGGGCAAGGCTTTAACTGCTCAAGGAAATTAATTTATCAAAAAATGCTCCTGGTCAGAGTAGGTGAGGTAGGATTAATCTTTCATGGCCTGGAGCCTTTTTCCTGCATTGTTTCTATTTATAACAGAGACAGAAATCTTAAGAAAATAAAAAACAGTATTTAACATCACACTCCAAATTTATCAAAGCCAAAACATCAAGCTAGTCATGGAGTTTAATTTGACTACTGAATTTACAAATTGGTTTTCCAGCAGCCAAATCTGGTGGTTTGGGCTTTTTGGTGCTTGATTTTCCACATCTGTAATTTCTTGTTTCCATTCAGAAGGAATAATTTTTCTGTGTATATCCTGATCCTGCCTCATCTCTTACCAGCTGGGAGAGGAGATGTCTACTCGAAACTGAGACCCATTGTGTTAACACTTTCTGAATTCCCTCTTTTCTCTTCCTTGAGCATAGGGATGTGGTCTAGTATTTGTCTGATAGCTGCAGTGTGCTGTAAGATGGAAGTTGCCATGGGGTCCTGGATAATTCAGGCTGGAAAGGGCCTGGGGAGGTCCTGCCCAGCCTTGTGCTCCCAGCACTGGGGTCAGACCAGGCTGCCAAACCTGTGAGGATGGAGATGGCACCAGGTCCCTGGGC
>WAAE01002211.1:80314-125314 GCA_013400495.1 Nicator chloris | reverse complement strand
ATATTAATGAATATCTCTGTTGTTGTCTCCCCCAGACAATTCTATGGCATTATTAAAATACAATATCACCTGTTTCACTGATGTGTTTTCTTGTAATTCTACTGAAGAAGAAATATATTAGCTCCTCTATTTCTCTTTATTTCATTGCACTTTTTGTAAATTACTCTGTTGTTCTTCTGAGAAAACTTTTTAATCCAGAAACAAGTTCAATGCCAAATCTTACCTTTGTCTTCTCAAGCACTGCTGAATTCACAACACTGTAAAAGTATAAAGCTTATTATTATTTAGTGCAGATGGTTCCCTGTGTTCCTTTCCCTTTATTTTACTGGAAATGAAAATTCCAGTGAATGTGGACTTTGTCATATTCAGAACTCATTGAGTGCTGGATCAAAGGGACACCTTAATTTTACAGCAGTGCACTGAATCAGCTCTGTAAACACAGAAACCCACACGGGTACCCAGGAAAAGCAGGACCCAACCCTCCAAAGGAACATTTGGAGTCTTGCACCCCGACTTCCACAGAACTCCTGAGTGCACAGGAAGGAGCAGGAATTACCCTGTAATAATGCAGGCAGAGGTTTGAGATGCTTTGAACAGAAATTGCAAATACTCCAATACAGCCCTCAACTTCCCTGGGAATGAGAATAATGTAGAGATGTTTCTGCTCCTTTGGCAAACAACCTGCAAGTCATGAAGATCAAGCTAAAGTTGCCTTCATAGTGAGGTCTGGGTGACAATTGGTTTAAGGACAAAGGCTGCTCAGCCAAGCAGGATGAAGAGGGATGAAGTGAAGAGGGGCAGAAAGTTGGTTGTGGGGCAACAGTGCCAATTCTTACAGAGGCAAAAAGTTTGTCTCTTTTTATATCTTTAAAGCTATAGCTGGAAAGCCATAGCTCTGGTACTGATCCCACCCTGCTTGTCCATGTCCCTCTGCTGTGGGACACCAGTGTCACATCACAGCCACCCTTTTTTCCTAAACCTGTGGCATTTTGATTTATCAGTTCTGCTTTTAGCCCTTTACAAAAACACCTTGCTCACGTGGTCCATGGAAAAAAAAAATAAAAGCAAAATGGTAATTTGAACCTGATGTTTTCAGTTTCTAATGCACCACTTCTTCCCTTGGGCTTCATTTTCGTAGGGAAAATCTTGCCCAAATCTTCAGGGAGAACGCCCAGGCCTAATTATTTTTGCCAACTGAAGCAACAGTTTTTTGTCTCTGCCTTATTAATGAAATTATGAAGTAGTTAACAGCTTTAAAAATCTGTAGAAAAGCATCTCTTGAATGAACTGAGAGTGTGTAAATTTTTCTTCTTTCTACTATGTACCTGTACAGCAAATGAAGGTGGTAAGATTGTGGCTGTTATTTTTTTTAAGGAGTCAGGTGCTATTTATAGTGGTCTGTGCAAATTATGATGACACGGATGAGAATCCCAATTTTTCACTTCTCTTTGCAGATGTGTAGTCTACCAAACCTGTTCTATTTTGTATTATAATGGCTCTGAAATGGGTTGTCTTGGGAGGTGCCCCCTTTTAGCAGACATTGGAATACATTTTGGGATACATATGGAAATAATTTGGTGGTAAAACAGAAGAAACAGCAGCATTATTAAGCATGAAACACGTGGAGTCTTAATTACCAGATAGAACTTTCTTTTACTGGCTTCATTTCCGCGTGCACAGCTTCTGTTTAACAACAGAAGGAAAACACCGATGTAAAGTAATAATATAATTATATTCATGTCATCCTTCAGTGATGATATTCAGTGCACATTGAAATTTTCAAACATCATTCGCCTTTCAGTGCGAGAGCACATCTGCTGGAATAACTTCAGAACAACACAGAGCAGAACATGACTAATGTTGGGGCTCTTTGGAAATTATATGCTTCAGAGTGAAATTAATTAGGATTGTCTCCTTTGGTCCCTGGCTCCTCACATGTTTAGGTACAACACTGTGTAAAGCGATACTCCCACTTATCAGCTATTTCTACTTAATGCCTTTCTCCCTCTTCTTTTGGGGGAGGATCCAGAGGGGAGGAGTGGATAATTGTTATTTTTATAGCCAGGAATTCTTCTCTTCCTCCTCCTCCTCATCCAACTGCTGCAGGGCTGCTGGAAGGGACTTTCAAGCACCATCTCCTTAGTTGTCTCCCATCCTTCTTTCTTTCTTTCTTTCCTTCCTTCTTTTCTCAACAGAAACTTTGCTACCACAGCAGCGTTTCTCCCAGTTTTGGGGGGTTTTATAATATCTCTACTTGTTAAGCCACTTCTGGTCAAAGCTTGTAAATAGTTGTTGCATTTCTCACTTGCATTAACATAATGTTGATTATATGATGCTCCTTTTCAAGCCAAATGGTTTTCTCTAGCAGGTTGTGTGCAAACTTAGCAGATCTGTTTTCCAGGCAAAACAGAAGAACTTTTTTTATTAATTTTTGGGTTTAATTTCCTTTTCTTGGGGGGGGGAAGTTTTAAATTAACCACCAAACAGAAAAGCCCATAGGAGCTAAGCATAAATTACTAATCTACTGGTTTCTAAGAATTGCATTTTGTAGGCAATTTGTTGAGAGGCCTTTGAGAATTTTGTTATTTATAAGAATGTTACAGTTCATTTATATTTTATGCAGACATAAAAAAAAAATCTGATTCCCAATTGTCAAAAAGAAAAAAAAAACCCATAAACCAAACAACTCACCCACTCCCATTCCTCTAGGCAACTTATGGTAATCGTATCTTGTGTATTCCTTAATTTTAATAAAAATCTATTGAAAACTGTTTCGATTGCCACCTCAGAGCTGATATTCTAACCTTACTGCATTTACAAAGATTATAGTAGTTTATTAATTTTTCTGGAAGAGAAGGTTTATTTCATTACTGTATGTTGGGTTTGGATTCATTGTTTTGGGTTTTTTTATATTTTGGTTTTTAGCATAGGCTGCCACCGGAACTCTGCACTTTCAGCTTTGCTCTCAATATCTAACATTTCTCATGTCTATATACATATAGTAAGAAGAGCTTTTTAAAATAGAATAATATGAAATAATCACAGGAAAAACAGTCTTTGCAACCTCTCTGCTGGTGGTTTTGAAGTTTTTGATGCCTGTAGATCTTAATGCACAGCTAAGGCAGTGCCCTGAGCTCCCTGGGATGGACTAAATTCCTTCCCAGCTGTCCTTGTGCTGCTTTGCATTTGTGCCAGGGCTCACCACCCTCCCAGGGAAGGATTTCTTCCCCATATCCCATCTGAACCTTCCCTTTGCCAACCTCAGGCCGTTGTCCCTTGACCTGTCACTGCAGCTAAAAAGCACCAACCAATTCCACTCTGCCAAGGGCGGAGTCTGCAGATCGGTAAGAAAAAACTCTGCATGTTCAAGTTCATTTACTATCTGCCCTGCTCCATTCCCAAATGACTGCAAACAGAGAAAAGGCTCTTCCAAACCTGTCTGAATTATTGTTTGGGGGCTTCTTCCCTTAATTCCTGTAAGTTCTTCAACTATTGGGCATTTTCCTGGGTTTTTTTGGAAAACACCAAGTACGAATTTCCTAACCTTTCCTATTAAAACGAGCAATTCTATCCCTCACATGACCTCACTAAGGAAGATTCTTTCCTCCATTGAGCATTTATGACTTCAGAAAGCATTCCAAAATTATCTATGTGAATGACAGAACAAAGGCTCTGCAGATCATCAGGGAGGGAGCCATCAAGATGTCCAAGTACGAAATATTGTTCTCCCTCTAAATGCCAGAGGATTGCCCTCCCTGCAAGGTAAACAGTGGCAAAATCAGGGAAAACAGTATTTTTCTAGAACATTGTGAAAACACACACGTTATTAGAACCTTTGGGAATTATCAGCACGCTAAGGTAGGAATTGTGTGGTCCCATAGTTCCAGCTGGAGGCCGCCAGAAATTCCTCCAGGGTGAGCAGAGCTAACGTAGGTCTTGGCATTCAGTGCCAACAAAGACTTGATTGGAGTTTAGTTTGCCTGATTGCCCTCTAGGTCAGATGTTCTACCAGCTGGCTTCTCCTTTTCACTCTTTTGTTATCTAAGAGATGAAATTTATCTCAGGGGCACAAAAATAAATCCCGGCATGGCTGATCTGCGGTGACAGAGGGGCACGGTTGCCAATGGGAGTTAAAAAATTAATCTCCTCCTGTGTCAGTTTGAACACAACAATAGATATCACCACTCCAAATAATCCCGTTTTTTTCAGCTGGTGAGTCTTTCCTGAACGAGATCAATCGGACGTGAGCTGTGTTCACATAAAACACTACACTGACTTGGATTCTGACTTTGGTGATGGACTTCTTTTATTTATTTTTTAAAAAGACCTTTAGGACGTTTCAGAAGACGAGTAAAATCTTGAAGTCCTCTTAATTTTGTGCTTACATGTTTAACGTAAGCATATAGTGCTGGATAATTTACAAAGGGAAATTTCAAGATTGTCCTTGACGTCACAAGGAAACTTGGAAACCAGCCATTTGAAATAGGAAAGGTGGTGAAAGTCTATGGGAATATTTTAAAGCTACATTTTTGCAGTCATTGAGTGAAGGTATGTGTTAAATTTGATGTCACATCTTTTTAAGTCCACTAAAGGAGCTAAGCCCTACTGGGCATTTTATAACTTTTATTTTTATTAAGACCAAAACAAAAACCAAAAACAAAAGCAAAAATAAAATAAAATTAAAAAAAAAAACCAAAACAAATGTACAAACCACTCTTTTTGGTCTGGACAAAGGGGATTCACTTTTCCTGCAGGTCTACTGTAGCTCTGGCAAAGAGCTGCCTCCTGCTTGATGCCCATGTGTGACTCGGTGTCACATTTGTCCTCCAGGTCGTGCTGGCACAGTAGCAAAGCATCAATCATGTATTTCCACCCTGGGGTCCCAGACACACTTGATATTCACCCCCAGAAGTGTGACATGCAAACCCTGTCCTTCCAATGAATGCACAAATCAGAACTTTCTGAGATGACCTGACACAGGGAAGGAGAACAAAATCAGGTCTGGATTTCGGAGTCCTTTACTCGACATTGGTGGAATTCCTGCTGTTCCAAAAGTATGCGTGTGCTTAATGGAAACAGGGAAGCAAGGCAGTTCCTTCGGTTAGCTGCTGGGAAACAAGGATTCAGCAGGAAATGAAATGCAAGTTAATTTGGTCTCAGGAACAGTAGAAATCATGACACTCAGAGGTGTCTGGATGAGAGCTCAGAGTGGACCAAAACCCACACTGGCTGTCTGTAAACATTGATGGAATCAACAACCATTTCTCACTTTTTATATCCATCACCCCACACGTCATTTCTTTTCAAATCAAACCATATTTATTTAGGAAATACTTTTCTTCCAGGGACTGCATAATGGCTACTGTGCTGCATAAATATCTAAGGAAAATATCTTTGAATCTGTTAGAAGAAATACTTCAGGCAAGGAACTGGGTGTTTTGCTGTCCTGAAGCAGAGGGGCAGGAGATTTGGCTCATTAACTCTGTGTTTCATTTTCTCTCATTTATTTACTGTAAATTTCACAGACTCACAGATCTTTTAGGTTGGAAAAGCCCTCTGAGATCACCGACTCCATTCTTCCCCCCAGCACTGCCAAGGCCACCACTAACCCATGTCCCCAAGTGTCACGTTCAGAGGTCTCTTAAGTCCCCCCAGAATGGGGTCTCCACTATTTGTTCTAACAAGTCTCTGATATTAAAGTGTGAAAAGTGTTCTCTGTCCGTTCCAAAGTGGATTTTCTTCCCAAGTTCTTATAGGACACTTGAATTTCCTTGAAAATTTTTCATCCAATGTTATCTGAACAATCTGAATTGGAGCTCTGATGCTTTCCTACTCTTGTGGATTGAATAAATATTTGTGGTTTGAAAAAAACCCTTTAAGTTACAGTGTACAGCATATTAAACCAAACTGTAATCTTTAGCAGAAATTGGCTACTACAGGGTAAAAAAGAAATTATTCAATTTGAGATTGCAAAGGGTAGAAGCTGACATTTTGAAGGAATTTTTTCTCTGGAGAAAAATGACTTGTGACATTGATTCAACGTAGAAAACTGAAATGCATTTGAACAACTCATTTAAACCGAAATTTTGAAGACCAGACTCAGAGACAGATCCACATTCTGTAGAAAATAAGCTTAAATATGATATTTTCAGGGGGGAAAAACAAAAAACAAAACAAACAAAAAAAAAAAAATAAAAAAAAAAAAGAAAGAAAGGAAGAAAACAGAAGGACAGCTCTGGCATTAATGCATGAGCATTCAAAACAGGCAGGGCCTACTGAGACTGTCTGTAGTGGCTCTGCTCATTGTCCCCAACACTAAGAATGGAAGGACACATCATAAATCCCAGGGAGGAGGATCTGGAGAGGAAGAGAATCTGTTCTGCCCAGACTGATGTGGCAACAGGGTTATTTGGAGACCAGGTCGAGAAATGGTAAGGGTGGACAAAACTTACTGATGTATTAACATCAGGAAAAACTGATTCTTCTAAATATAGTTTGGTTTGTAAAGCAATTTTCACTGGAATCACACCCAAAATAGTAGTGAAGGGATTTTTAAAATACTGAATGAATTGCTCAGAACGTCTGCAGGTGACACCAGGCTGTGGCTGACACGCCTGAGGGGTGGGGTGTAATCCAGTGGAATGTGGCAATAGGAAAAAGGCTAATGGTCTGAAACCAGCACTGCCAAGGCCACCACATTAATAATCTCTGAGTAGATTATTAATCAAGATTGGATATAAGGAAAAGGTTCTTTATAACGAGGTTGTTACAACTTTGGAAGAGGCTTTTCCAGAGGAGCTGTGGCTGCCCCATCCCTGGAACCATTCAATAGTCAGGTTGGACAGGGCTCTGAGCACCCTGGCCTAGTGGGAGACTGCCCTGTTCACTGCACTCTGCAGGAGGGTTGGAATGAGACCTTTCAAGGTCCCTTCCAACCCAAACTGTTTTGTGATTCTATTATATGTTTTTAACAAGGTTATCTTGGCGCTGTCATAAAAACTCTATTTAAGAGAACGGTATAAAATGAAATTTTCCATTTGATTTGGCACTGTAGTGGCTTTTTTTTGTAGCCTTACACTCTTCCCTCATCTAAAACAGGTCCCTCACTTTCTTTCTAATTTCTCTCCTTGACTTGTACAAGCTCTTAAATTTTTAAAGAGACAGAGAAACTCAGCTTCAAACACAATTGGATGGCAAACTCTTGCCAAAGAAAAATTTGCAACAAAGCAAATTCACTTTTAAAAGATGTAATTATTATTTGTGAATGGAAGTATACAGCCAGCATACCAAGATTTTCCTGAGTCAAAGACAGGAATTTCATAAATCCAGGACTAAACTGATGTACATTGCTGTAGGACTGACATCTTCTGGCTTGGGACTCGGGAGCAGTCATGGACAAAGTCCTGATGTTTGGAAGTCCTTGGTCAGATTCCTGAGTTTGACTTGGACTTAGGTGTGGAAGAATCTAGACCCGTGAGATAACGAGACCAACATCAGAACATAGGTCCCAGTGCTTTGGGAATCTTATAGAAAACCTGGTATCTCAAAACTCTGGTATTACCAACTTTTTGCAGCACTCACTGGAGAGCTGGGCTGAAATTAGGGGTGATCTCCATGAGCAGGAATGACTTGAGAAGAAGGGATTTAAGATGAAACCAAGAAAAATGTCCAGGATTTTCTTCTGCCTTGAACTAATTTTATTTGATAAATTGAGTCCTAAATAAAATTTCGAAAACCGGAATGCTCTGTTTCAACCAAGCCTGTCGTCATGTGTCTTCTGAAAACAGCTACAGAAAAAACCCCAAACTTGTGGGACCTGACCTCCTTACACAGACATCAAGAGCACTTTTTAGGTGTCTTAAATGGCAACAGATTTTAGCCTTAGGTGGGGCAGATCTGCAGAGTAGCAAATGCCATAAATTCCTTGAGGTCTCTTATGGAACAGATCACAAGGATGATACTTTGAGAGAAGCACTGTAGTGCAATTGTTTTAAAGACTGAACATGTTTTCTAACAAAGTAATTAATGTCCTTGAAAAGCAGAAGCCCTAAACCCCCATTTATATGCAGTCAATTACCTCAGGCAATATATTGTGTAAACACTGGAGATAGACATTGCTCCTCACTTACAGGAACCGGGACTTTCTCTTTTCAAATGGTTTTACAGCTTGCTGTTTGCATGATCTCAGAATCTTTAGGTGCACTTTTGAGGCCAAAAAAGGGCTTGGTTTTATCTCTGGGTTTGCAAAATAAACCCCTCTAGGAAAAGCTCCATGCTTAACCTCTCTCTTCCTGTAGTGCTGTTAACTAAAGAGGAAAACCAGGTATGAGGAGAGGAATTTTCTGTTCTTTGGACAGAGTGAGAAGGAAATCTGCATAAGCTGTATCACCAGTTGGACTTGTTGTGACAGCTCCTGATAATTAATGTCTCTGCAGAACAGGGATCAACAGGCTGTAAACTTCAGAGATAATCACATCTGTGTGAATTTCAATTTCTAGGGGAGCAGTTGATAATTAATGCTCCTAATAAGCATGAGCAGCTTAGTGAAAGAACAGAGTTTATATTTATAAACAACTTTTTTGTCAGAAAGACTCTCAGCCCTGCTCGTGGACCGTATCAGCACCTACTGTAGCAAACACTGATGGGGAGAAACTCTTTTCTAGTTCAAACTCTATTCTCTAAAGAGTGCTTTCATTGTTTATTTCTCTAACTGCTTTTTCCAACTGCACTTAATTAGCATTGGAAATTAATCACTTCGGAGCTTAAATACTTAAAAGCCAATGTGGTTCAGCGGGAACCGTTTGTCCGTCACAGTAGATAATGGAACACAACCTTGGAAAATAAATTGATGTGTTCCTTTGGTATGTTTTGCACCGATTTGGTGATTGAAATGGCAGATAGGCACAGGCCCCAGTTTTAGGCAGTGAAATTGGACAGCCTGTGAAGCTCAGAGGGCTTCTGTGACACTTGTGGCAATGCCAATGCTTTCCAGCCCTCACCTAATAACAACAAACCGTAGTTCATCTGCCTTTATTAACACTGATTCTTACCCCATTCCTTCAGGTAACGTGCTTTACAGCTTACTGATTTCATTTACTTATTAGTTTATTTATCTGACCCCATCCCTGGCAGTGTCCAAGGCCAGGCTGGATGGGGCTTGGAGCACCCTGGAATAGTGGAAAGTGTCCCTGCCCATGGCAGGGGGTGGAATGAGATGAGCTTTAAGGTCCCTTCCAACTCAGACCATTCTGTAATTCTATGGTTTTTAATAGTGCTTCTGAGTATAATCTTTAAATTTCTCAGCTCTTATAGCTGGGTGAAAGGGAGCAGCCACATTTTAGGAAATTTTGTTTTCAGTGCTTACAAAGGAAAAAGATCCCTTGTGTCCTCCCTAAAATGCAGCAGAGTTGCATAATATCTCCTTTTCCTTTTTTTCTTGACAGTTTTATCAAGTTGCTATTCCAGGAGCTGGTATTTTTGATTTTTCTGTTTACTGCTCATGCCACTCTGCATTGTGCCATTTGACAAGCTTGAATCCTGTGTTTTCTTCATGCTGCAACCATTGTCATAACCACAATTCAAGGGTTTAGATCTTTTTCTTAAGGAAGTGGAATTTTCCTTCAGGAACAGTTGAACAAAAGCTGGATATTTTGTATCTAATTCGGAAATATTTGGCGCATCCCATTTTTACTTTAGAAAGATTATTTCCATGGAGACTGCAAATGTACTGGTTCCTTGAGGAGGAAGACAAAAAACATCATTTGTAAATCAAAATCTTCTGCAAAAGTAAACAGAAATGATCTCTTATGTTTCTTGAGCAAAACCAATTAGAGAGTTTCAGCTAATCTCAGGAGCTCGGTCCTTTGGAAAAATGCTTTTCTTTTAAGTGTCTAAAGTGGTCAATAGCAGTTGGATACACTTTTTGGAGGCTCACTTGATGCACAGCCCTCGCTCCCAATCCCGCGCTAAGCTGGATGTGCTGTTCTGTGATTTCCTTTGTACAATTGCTCATCACTCTGTGAAAGAGTATTAAATAAAAAGGAGATTTTTAATGCGTCAGAGCCTGCTAATCAGAGCTGCTTTATTACATTTTGGTGGAGTAAGTGTGCTAATGACTGCATAATGTGTTTGCACTGCGGTGTGATTTCACCGCGGTTTGTTTGAAAGCCTAATTGTGCCCAGCTGCCGGGGTTTGTGTGATGATGGACAGCTGATCCTCGGCATCTCCCCGCTGATGCAGGGTCCGGGGGGGACTTGGGCTGGATTGTTTACTCCAATTTAGCTCCGACAAAAGGGACTGTGCCATCAGCAGCCGCTGTTACACCTAATGAATTGCTGCTGGGATTTTTCTTTGTGTGCCAATTAAACGCTGGATGAGCGTGAGCCAGCGTCGGGTTTGTGAATCGTTTGTTATGCATAGTCAAGAAGAGTGCATTGTTAATTGCATCTCATGTTTATGGGGCTTCTGGTGTGTAGGGATCTCAAACATGCTTGGAAATTTTGAGGTATTCGTGGTCGTGAGGACGCTGAAGGGAAACTGAGAGGCACTGGAAATGACTATTTAAGTGTATGCAACAGATTCTAAGACTAGATGTAGGTATCCTAAGATCAGTCTCCTGCTTCCAAACACCAAACATATTTCCAAAGCCTGGAAAATTCCAGACTTCATGCCAAGGATTAAGCTTCTTGTTGAACTGAGTCACCAGAATTAGTCCAATAATAATAAAACGTGAAGATAGCCCTTGTCACGTGGAAATACAGTGACAATAAAACCGCAGTTAATTTTTCTGTACCATTTTGTGATTTACAAAGAATAGGGCATTCTTGCCTAGCCCAATGCCCAGGGACAGGCTCTGGACACACATTGGGATACAGACACAAGCAGAGAGGTTCAAGCTCTTGGGTTTGAGCACTGCTTCAACCTCTTTTCCCAAAGAACCAGATCCTCCTGCCTGCTGAAGCACAACTTCTCCCAGAGGTGTAACTTAATCATCATAGAAGGACAAGCAACAGTTCAGAGCATGCAAACGAGGGTAAAGAAATGCAAGTGTAGAACAAGCCAGATAAGCATGGATACATCAGTCTGTGCCCCTAAAACTTCTACTAGAGAAATAATTGGGGTTGGAACTAAATGATCTTTAATGTCGCTTTCCAGCCCAAACCATTCTGGGGTTCTATGGCTGATTTTAATTGCTCAGAAATACTGGATTGGTACGGAGCTACCTGAGGATGCAGCCCATAAAATTCAAGGAAATTCTAATCACTGTATGTATGTTCAGTTGCTGGTTTGACCTGGTACAACTTTGAGGCAACAGATGGAAACTGAAAAGTTTCAGTGCTGATGAAGTATTAGCCAGAACTGCTGCTTTCAAGATATCATTAGACAAGACTTTGATAACAGCTGTCCATCTCCAGCTGACCGAATTATTCTGGTTCAGAGCTCATCCCAACAGTGGACAAATTCTGCACTTTCTGTAATACCTTCAGGAGGAGACCACAGTGTAGGACAAATGTCTGAAGCAACAAAAATTGGATTTAAATATGGGACAATCAAAGAGATCTGGTCAGCTATGTGATGGGCAAAGCCATCACCTGCTTATTGTCGGAAAGTTAATATAGAAAGTCAGCATAGTTGAACAAAATAGCTCCTTGGAGGGGTGGAATCAGCACAGCTGGGGGCCAGTGGAGCTGTTTAGTTGTCTGTACTCAGGCTATAAGCACTGTGAGAATTGATGGAACCACCAGACAGGGCCTGGCATATTTCCAGGTGTGATGTGAGGGGCCCAGACCAGAGTTCTGTGTCTCTGGTGCTGGTCTAAACTGGGCCAGATGTGCAGGGCCTTGCTTGGTTTGCCATGCATGTGTTTGTGTGCATCAGGGAATATGACCTGCTGCCTTGCTGTGCAATTTTTAGATTTTTTTGTCGTTGACTGACACGCTCTGTTCTTGCTGCCACCCACCCCTACGACTTCCTGATGGAAACACTGAAGGGATTGTGAAAGCAGAAATGATTCCTGCTGCTTGGGGGTGTTGCAGCTGTGCTGACATGTCCACTGGATCACAGGGATTGAGGTATCTCTGCTCCAGTCTGAGTATTTAATATCAGTTTGATTGTCAGGGGACTGGGCACACGTTTAAAGCGATGTGTAAATCGACAGCACGAGAGGGAACGGCCTCAGGCTGGGCCAGGGGAGGGTCAGGTTGGACAGCAGGAGGAATTTCTGCATGGAAAAGGTGCTCAGGCATTGTCAGGGGCTGCCCAGGGAGGTTTGGAATCCCCAAACCTGGAGGTGTCCAAGGAAGGTCTGAACTCAAAGCCTGGGCCAAGCTGGGGATCAGGCACAGCTTGGACTCGATGGTCCTGGAGGCCTTTTCCAACCTCAGTGATTCTGGGACTTGAGGAAGTAACAAATTAACTCTTTTTGTACTATTCACTCCAATTCTACAAATAGTATTAATTCACTTCTCAGGCCTGCACAGGACTGGAAGTTTTCCCTCAGACTTTGATCTCAATGCGAATTTGTTTCTCTGTGGGGCCAGTTCTGAAGCTCATTCCGAAGCCAAGAGGCATCCACCCATTAACCCCAACCAGATCCCTTTCTGAACCCCCCCGTGGCTCCAGGAGAACTCTCCTTTCAGATTCTGCTTCCAAACAATCAGATCATGGTTGTTATTCTTGCAGCATCACTCTTGGGACGCAAATGAGAACTGTCTCTTATCCACCTGCGTATCTGAGTTTCCTTTTTGCACATTCTAATTGATTAGGTTGAAAATAAATGACAGTGTTCTATTTGCTTAGGCAGAAGTGGGCATATTAATTCACTTATTCCATAACACTGGTAAATAATGACGATTTACTTCTCATTTGCATAGGAAAATAGTCAAGCAGCTGTTGGCTACCAATGAACACTCCGGGAAGCAGTTGAAAATGGTCACTAAAGCTTTTTTTTTTTCTTACTGACAGTTCAAGGGTCACGAGCAAGAACTAATATTTATTGAGACTCAGCTGTAGTGCTGAAGAAAGACGTGCGAGGCCTGCTCCATTTCTGTACCTTTTTAAACACTGGCTCTTTGTTCCTTTGTCCAGGCTACGTGTGACATTTTCTTTTTAAAGCTGAAACATGGGAAGGCAAATGTCCCCTGCAGACCCTGGACTAGTCAAAGAGATGTCTTTTTTTTTGTTGTTTCTTCCGGAAACACTGCTTTGAAAGAAATCACTGTTGTAGAACCAATTAGGTTCTTTAGGTGGATCATTTCTCAGTCACTGGAATAATGAATTCCCATTTGCTCAAAGGGTTGCATTCACCCTTCAGTGGCTAAACAAACAGGAATTCATTGCCACAGCTAGGCAACCAAAATTACTTATGCATTCTTTTCAGAATCTTTCTTTTTTTCATCTTTATTCAATTCACCATAAAGATTATTGTTTAATGAGGGGGAAGTTCAATTGGAGCCAAACGAAAAGGCACAAGCCTTCTAAGCCAGAGTATATTTTTTAGAAGTGGCTTATTTGTCAGGCTCTTGCAAATTTGCATTTGGGGTGGATTTCTTTGTTAGTCAAACCACAAATGGAACATTCGTTTTCTGGCTTTTTACAGGGTTTCAGTTTGCTGGACACAGAAAGATGAAACGGTGCTCCTCAAAGCTAACAATGGAAATTATATATTAAATATACACGATATCATAAGATACTGCATTAACTATTACATATAAATTATACCAAAATTATATATAATAATATAAAGTATAGTTTAGAGGTGTTCACAGGATGAATCACCACTCAGGTCGTCAAACCTTTCTGCTTTTTCCCACTGTCTGTTGATAATGACATAATTATCTACTATATCTGCTTTGATTTATGGGGGGAAAAAAGCCTTATGGCTATGTCAGGGTTAATTGAATCATAATCAGTCTTCTTCTGGAAATGAGATTTGCGCCTGAAGTGGAGTCATCTGACCGTCTGTAATAGCTGGCTAAATGCTCAAATGAAAATGTAATTGTGGTGTTTGCTTCTTTTCAGCTTGTTATTTCTCCATATCATTTGGGAGTCAAAGTTCAGAGAAGATGCAGTTACCAGAAAGATCACTTTATAACATTTGTGTCTTTTGCATCTACCTCACAGTTGAACTTCACAGTAAATTCAGTTAGGGAGAGGAGCTACAGAAAACACAGCAAATTGTATTTGTTTTCTAATAAAGGTCAGCCGAATCTTGGAAATTATGAAAAATAACTCTCTGTATATGTTTTTGTATGGTTTTATATTGTGCCTCGCTCACTGTAATTTAAAAATGTGTTTAGATCATTGCAGTAAATCAAGCTCACAGGGCCTTGGGTCCTTTTTTCCAGTCAGCCTCTGGGGATATGGCTGTCCCTGCAGTGCTCAGCTTAGGTGAGGCAGCTGAGCTCCAGAACATTAAGCACAGCTTACGTTTCATAGAACCCATACAGGAGGATTCTTGGACACTGAATATCATCATATGGTTTAAGTTCATTCAGCTGCAAATTGTCTGTCAATATTTTTCAGAAATTAGAGAAATAAACTAAGAATCTCTGGAGAGAGTGAGTGAGGTTTTAACTCTGCTGCTGCTCCTCTTTAGGAAATTTTTGCCTCTTTAGAAAATTATTTTAGAGACCAGACACTATTGGAAGGAATCTTGGAGAGATGCACTGCGTAATTTCTCATGGGAAAATATAAATTATTTTTAAACTTTTTTTCTTTTTAAGCCAATGCTTGAAAAGTTTAAAAGCAAGTCCCACGTGGCAGGAAAGAGTGAATATACGTTTTGCTCAGTGGCTAGAAGACAGTGACCTTGCCTGAGCTCTGATAGCCCAACTCCCACCTCGTGGCCCCAAAGCACAGAGGGAATTTCACTCCTGTATTTTAGAACACCAAATTTTCTCCCCCCAGTTTCTGCCTGTGAGCTTTTGCCACTGCATCCTCCTCACCCAGGAGCTCAAGTGTGGCAGGGACCTGAACAAAGTGCGTGTGAGATGCTGTCATCCTTTATCACTGTCGTTCTCTGCTTCCACCTCAGTGAATTATTTTACCAAAGTCATTTACGGCGCTAAACAATTTCACAGAGTGGAGCCATTTGCCAATTACATCTTTTACTTCCCCTGCATTTGTTCCCCATCACTTCTTTATGTCAAATGACCCCTTGCTTGGGAGAGGAGTAATTGTTTTCTCAGTAGAGCACCGATCAATGAAGGGCTTCTGCCCTGCACTCTTGATTAGGAATTAGTTTCCTATTGGAAAAAAAAAAGATAGTTGATTTCCTTTAAGGTTTTCACGGTTTATTAGTGTGATTGAACTAAGTTAGCAAGAGTGAGTTATGAATCTGGACAGCCCTGCTCCAACATGTAGATTATGCTTCTCATAATTTTTACTGATGGGCACTACCATATCTGGACAAAAGCAGCAGTTGGACAAAAAAATCTGTGAGACTGAAAGGTTAAAAACAACATTAATGCCCACAGTGTTTGGTGGAGAGACCATGCCTGTGTACTCTGGCATTGTTTCCCAACTTAATTTGTCTTTTTCCTCTGTTAGTCCCTTTTATTTCTGAGAGAAAAAAAGGAATCCCGAGGGTAGACTTGTAAATAACACAAATGATAAAATAAATTTGAAGAGTCCAAGTCAAGGAACAGGCTCAGCTCACTAACCTCCACAGGCAGAAAGTAAGCAGACTGTGTTCATCCAAAGAATATGAGATACCTTTCTTTCAGGAGAATTATTCATTGTTTTTGTGCAGTTAATTTTTTCTGAAGCAGCCCCTGTGACTTGAACAGTTCCTTCCAGAAAGGAAAAACAAAGCAGAAAAATCCCCATTTAGAGCCACACAACACACTGGGCATCCTTCTCACATCATCACTCCACAGCCCTAAGAATATCCCTTTGTATATTTCCTTGTTCTCTGACTGTCCTTTCGTTGTTGTTTGGTGAGGAAATGCTGAAGCCACATCAGAAAATCTGCTCGTGTGTTCTGGGCACTCTGTAAGAGACACGAACCATATTCCTGCAGGGGTTTTAATGGGAAGTGAAAGGCCTAAACAGGCTCCTCCAAGCAAGTCCAAAATCAGTTACTGTAGGGAAAAAAAATCAATGGTTAAGGAAGAGTCTAATTTACTACTTTTCAGCACTTTTGTTTGCTCTCCTTTCTTAGGCAAACATGAAATCAAGGAAAGAAAATCTATAACCCACCCAGGCTGGGGTATTTTAAATCCTGCTTGAAAGCAAAGTTGCTGGTGAATTACAACAAAAAGAAAGTATGGTACAGTATTTTTTTAAAGTACTGTGATGAGTCTCATCACTGTTTAAAAGTGGGGAGATTCATTTGAAAAGCTGATAGACACGAAGATTTAATATCTGTGATAATTAAGAACACATTTAACAATAGTTGGAGAGCAACTACAACTTTCTATAGAAGTTAATATCCTCCCAGCCCCTTTGTAAGAGCTCCAATTTCCTTTCTGCTGTACATAATCAACACATTTTATTGGTTCATCTGTTATTATAATGTCCCTTCAATATGGAAAAAGAAAAGAATCAATATCAGAAGAGCAATAAACAAAAAAAAGAGAGTCAGGAAATATCATGGGCAGTTAATGTTCACTTTACATCTGTGTCTATGTTTGGTGTTTCTTTACTGTAAAAACATGAAAAAAAGGGTTTGGAATATGAGCTGCACAGGCTGTTCATGGATACTTTGTCTTGAAAGATCCCACAAGAATGTAATGGTTTACAGTTCTGCAGATTTCAGGATGAAACCTCTGTACAAGTGTATAAAGTCCGTGATTAGAAAATAACTTCTCTGGGCATGAGTAGCAGCTTCAGTACAGGAAAAAGATTGTTTGATATAACATATTTAATCAATTTATCATTCAAACAAGTATTTAACTTTAAAGGTGTGAAGTGAAAGTGAAGCAGCCACCAAAGGAGGCTTAGATGGGCTATTGGGAGGGAATTGCTCCCTGTGAGGCTGGGGAGGCCCTGGCACAGGGTGCCCAGAGAAGCTGTGGCTGCCCCTGGCAGTGTCCAAGGCCAGGCTGGATGGGGCTTGGAGCAACCTGGGACAGTGGAAAGTGTCCTTGCCCATGGAAGAGGGGTTGGATTAGCTGCTCTTTAAGGTCCCTTCCAACCCAAATTATTCCATGATTCAAGCTTCATTACGCAGCTTGGTTGGGAATTTGGTACAGGCTGTTTCTGAAGGATTAGGCTGACTCTTGACATTCATTTCTTGGCAGCAATGCAATAACCAATCCTATTAATGATGACATTTTTTTTTTACCAAGAGCAGAACTGAGTTTGCCAGCGACAAAACTCAAATCCTTTTGTTTGGATAACACCCACGCCATCTATTTTCCATCTCATCAAGTTACAGTGGCAAGAAGATGTATCTGAGATGTGTAAGAGTAATTTGGTTCAATACTTTAATGTGGTCATTTGGACATTGGTTTTGGTTAAACAGGCTGAATGACTAAAACATTTTAGACGTTTCTAAAGAACCATTTTTAGAAGTGTCTCGAGGGTTCTTTCATTTTTCCTCGTATTTGAATTTTTCCCAAATGAAGATTCCAGTGTGTTTGGGGTACAGTTTTGTCTGTCGGGATGAATTTGTGCAGTAAACTGGAGAGGAAGAGCAGGGAATGGTTTGTAACTGGGCAATGAGAGCATGACTTAGGTCTGGAACACAAGGACTATAAGTTGGATTATTTATAGTGCAGTTTACAGTAATTTGTGGCTTTTGAGTGAATTTCAGGAGTCACAAATCAAAAAGTATGAAACATCCTTCTGTGTAGCTGTCAAAGCAAAGTGAATGATATTTCACTGTTCTTTTGACATTCTATAGAAAATCGGTATTTTGGAAGCTTCAGAACATAAGTTTAAATCTCTTTAAATCTCTGCTTCTTCCCCATGTTACATAAAAAATGTATAAATAGATTTTTTTTTTGTTTAAAAATAATAGAATAAAAATTTGTGCAAAAGGTAAAAATCCTACAGCATATTCAAGCAGTAGGAACAAAGCTGAGATTTTTTTAAACTTATTAAAAAATAAAAGTATTAATTTTTAATTATAGGAACAATGCATAGCATTGTTGAAGAGCTAAAAACTATAGGATAATATGGGGTCATGTTAAAACAGTACTTTTATTATCTGAGATTCTCTTAATAAATTCAATTTATCTTTTAGGTAATGGGAGCCTAAATTGATGTCAGAATTATGAAGCTCAGCTAAATATTACCTTTCTAGAATAAGTAGCTTCATTGGTGCTTGCTCAAATATGGACAAATTTTATCTTTCTTATTCTTTAAAGAGAATTTCTGGAGAAAATTTTGCAATAGTAAAATCATTAAAAGACCTTCAAACATTTTGAGTTTAAATATTTGGAATTGTTAAGCTTGATGGTCATTGAAGACCAAGTTGAAGTTTTTGAGGAAAGAGAATAAACTGTTTCCTTGGAGATTGACAGGAATAAATGGACAAATGTTGGGTCTGGGAAAAACTGCCTGGGAGTTTGGTGACATCTTTTACTTTGTGGTAGTTTTTTGTGTCAGTAAATTCTTTAATTTCTATGAAGATTGAGATGAAAAATTTATTATGGGGAATGCTTAAGAATTGTTCAATGTAGAAATAGAAAACCTGTAACTTTGTATCCCTTTTTTCAAAATTGCATTTTGGAAAAAGAAACCAAAAAAAAAAAAAAGAAGGCAAATCAGGTTCTAATGAAAGGATGATAAATTAGATAACTTTAAAGGTGAGCTAAAAAATGAGATCTGGGGGGGTTTTCACCTCTGTTTTCATGCAAATCCCTGGATGCTCTTGTTGCCTACCTGAATCACCTTGTTGATGCTCTTGTTGCTGGATCACTGGTGACAAAAGCAGGACTGATGAGCACAATGAGGTGGTTACATCCTATGGGGGGATGTTGGTTTTGTTTTCTTCTTGAGGGGGCTCTGTTTCCTCTTGCTAGGCAGGGCCTGACCCTTCCCCTGCCCCACCCATGTGCCAGCTTTCCTTTACTGCTTCTGTGACCTTAACTCTGATCCCCACAGCCCCACCAGAATCAATATAAAAACATAAAATGTGGCAGATGCTAATGACTTTTGGCTTTATATGAATGACCTTAGTGGCAGTGTTTGAAGATTCTTTCTAACTCGATACGAAAGCAGTTCAGTGCCATTGAGAAAAAAAAAAGCATTTGATTTCGAGCTTCTTGTGTTTAATTCTATAAATTCTTACTGTGTTCTGTTTTCCCCCTGGTATTTGGCTGTAAGTGTGGAAGGATATCTATGTAAATATGTACCTGAGAAAACCCCAAACCTGCAGACCTTTAGGAGGGGTTAGTGAGAGAAACTCTGCAGCTTCTCTGATGATAACAAGCAAGAAACTCCAAAGCTCTTTGGCTGTTGCCCTCGTCTCGGCAGAATGTTCTTCCCTCTGGTGAGTACAAAGACAACTGGGGCTGAACTAGAAGAGGATTTGCTAGAGTTTTTAGAATTTATTAGCTGAGCTGGCTAGAAAAGCAAAGTGAAGTTTGAGAGTGTCTTCAGTCTGCGTTAAATTGGGACTTGGGTCTTTTGGTGAAGAAAAAAATCCTAAACTTACACAAGCTCCCAGGACAGCCAATAGTCCAACAATGAGAGGATGTGTCTCAATCAGGATTCAAGTCTCTGTCCCATTTGCTCTGAAGCAAATACATCCATTCAGGAAGTCCACATCCACGTGAACTCTCCTTACTCCCACTAGGGTTCCACTCAAACTGTGAAAACCCAGAAATCCCACCCAGAACTTGCATTGAAGTCAGACAATTATACAGACTGGTTTGACACTTTGATAAAAATAATTTATTATAAACATAAAAATCAGCTCTGTGTATTTATAAAGGCATTCTTTTGTCTTAAAATACTGCAATTTTACAATTAATTGCCACAATGTTTTCAGTTACTTTCATTTGGATTGTCAGCTGGATCCCAGCTCCTTTGGGACAGGAATTTTTGGGTTACATGCATGTGCATTGAGGTTTTTGGTGAATTGCACGATCATTCATTAAAATCCCTTATCTCCATTGCTGAACCACAGGTGATACAATCAAACAAGGAGATTATTAGAGATTATTGTGATAATCTCTGATTTATCTGGGCTCACTTGAGCTGGTTAAACACTCACAGTGGGGAGAGGAAGGGAGAAATGGAAAGAGGAAGAGGAAGGTGGGAAGAGAGATGTTTTGTCAGGGAAGTGGTGTTTGTTATTTTACCTGGTTTTGATGATAATGCTTCACCAACATAGCTACTAAAATGCAGATATTGCTGAATGAATAATAAAATAGATGTCATACTTCCGCTTTTGGGAATTAGTGTGTCTTTTCAAGTACATGTTAGCTATAATGAGGCTAAAGATTAAAACATTAATACCCTGGTTTTCCTTTCAAATAAATCAAAGATACCCATTGACTTACAAAAATCCGGCTTTTAAAAAATCCTTTCAAGCAGGAGGTTTGTGGGAGCTTTTCCTGTGATGTTGCTTGGTAGAGGACCTGCCCTAATAGAAGGGAAAGCTATTTAATGTAAGTAACTACTTGTCTTTGAAATTCAAATTGGGAATCTCAGTTTCCCCCATTGCTGCACTGTTTGTTTCCATCTCTCAGGGGAAAGAGGTGCAAAGTGGAGGGAAGGTGCCTTTTTGGCACATTTCTGGCTTTGACAGGTTAAAAAGCAGCCATGCTCTTTTTGAAAGGCTGGAGTTTTCAAACCATTAATTCTAATATGTTGTTTTATAACGAATAGAATGGGGGGGTTGTGACCATGGAAAAATGGAATAGATTTTTTATTTTATATTATTTTTTTCTTTTTTTTTAGGTCTGCTTGTTTTAAAGATGTCTGAAGATTGCTATTTATTGTAGGTGATGTGTGACTTGTGACATGGCAATTACAGATGATTGGATGCCAGAAAAGCCTTGAAATTACTGTCAAAGCCAACTCAAGGTTTCACATCTCAAGACAGATTCTTGGAAAATGTGGTGGAAAAGGTTCCTCAAGATGGTGTAAAATCACAAATATCACAGTGACTGAAAGAAGTGGGACACTGGGTTGCACACAATTGAAAAAGCAATGTGAGGTGAACTTCTGCAAGCACATTTTGAGGCTGAAATGATAAGGATGGCTGTACATGGAGGTGGCAATTGTTAGCAAATCTTACCATGGATCCACTTCTCTATATAAAATATTCATCAGTTTTCTTACAGAGGGTACCTTGTCCAGCTATGAACAATTCTACATTGATCAAAAATGGGGGGAGTGAGCAGGAACGAGGGTTGGCTCAATGCACAGGTGGGCTTTTTCCTTTCTCCACAGTCAGAAATTTTTAGTTTTCAGGGTCATGATGCTTTTTTTTTTTGTTTGACTTTTGCACATGGAAAACAGGGATAAGGATTCTTACTGTCAATTCCAGGTGCTCTGATTTGTGATGTTTTTACTCTTGTTGAGCACTGCTGCAAGTGCCTGTAGAGCTTTGAGTGCAGTGGTGGTGCCTTGGGAGGGCTGACCTGGAACAGAGACTGGACAGAGCTGGAGAACAAAGCAGATATTTATTGAAAGGCCTTTAGGGTACACCTTGGGCAGGATGAGAGCCTGGCCAGGGCTACACCCAAGGTGGACCCAAAATGGTCACAAAATGGCCACAAAATGGACAAACAGTCATGAGGTTTCACACTTTTATAAGCTTTGGTCCATTTGCATATTGGGGTTAATTGTCCAATTACAGCTCCAGGTTGTGAAGCCCCATCCTTCTTGTTTTCTCTATTCAGTCCACCATTGTTGATGCTTTTGGGCCTGAGACTTGTACCTGTTGTCCTTGGTCTTCAGCAGGAAAGGATTTGTTTTGTCTCCC
Organism: Nicator chloris; assembly: GCA_013400495.1. Lineage (NCBI taxonomy): Eukaryota > Metazoa > Chordata > Aves > Passeriformes > Pycnonotidae > Nicator > Nicator chloris. The sequence goes on along the minus strand of WAAE01002211.1, from coordinate 103,427 downwards.
TGCTCTGTGAATAGAGTTTACTAACACTTGATGTGAGGCTCAGAGCTACACCTCTAGGCAGCACAAAATCTGAAAAACATGAAAGCCAAAACTTAAGGCATCAGTGGAGATTCCAACCCTGCCCCTCTGGGCAGAGGACACTGGAGACCAACACCTCAAACAGGAATTTGCTGCCATGAGCGGGCCAGCAGTGCTTGAGGGTCATGATGCTTCTTCCTGGCAGGATGGAGTCACCCACCTTTCCCCTCTTACACTTCCACCTGACACAAACCCCAGGAATGGGATCCCTCCTTTTCCCCCGAGGGTCATCTGGCAAGCAGAATCCACCTCTGTATCTGGACCCGTCCAGCTCCACAGGAGAGTTGGATGCAGAGGCAGAAGATGGTGGATGGGTTTCCTGAGATGCTTCTTAGATATTTCCATAGGGAATGACGAAGGGCTAAGGAAAGGATGGTTCCTTGATCGGCTTCCAAGGGCTGGACATTTAAAAAGGAGAGAGAAAAGGATAAAACCATGAAAAAGGGATATCCCCATCCAATTTTGCAGCACTCCAGCTCTGTCCTAAGAGCTGTGCTTATTTAAATTCTTTTTATTACTTCTTTTTCTTTTATTAGCAATGAATTTTGCACGGCCAAGATATTTGAACTGCCTATGGGAAAATCTTTATTCCAGGCTGATTCCATTTGGCTTGAGGGGCAGGTGTTTATTGCAATGCCCCTTCCAGGATAACTCTTGGCAAGCTCCGAGTCCAAACTGTGCACCAGTCTCACAAGGGCTTTCCCTCATCCCTTTTCCCATGGAAAAGCTAGGCCAGAAGCAGCTTCTTGCCACTTAAAACGTGTTCTATCCTATCAACTGTTCCCAGTCTATGTGATGTGTTTACTTTATATCAACTTGGTATCATAATTTATTATTGAGAAGGATTCAGTCTTCACGAGCCTGTGTGAAAAATCAAATGTGAGTGCTGGGGGAATTCCATGGCAGTGTCATAGTAACACTACAAGAGAAAGGAGGTAAAAAATTAAGGATAATTAAATAAAATTAGAAAAAAACCCCAAAAACAAAAACAAAACCAAAACAAACAAACAAAACCACAAAAACAAAACAAAACAAAACAAAACAAAACCAAAAAACAACATTTACAAATAATGTAAGATGAAAAATTATGAAGAAAACTAGTTGTCCTCATCTGTGCTCAAACTTACGCCACGCCAACCAAAAATGTCATCACTGGGTTTCCACTGTAAGAAAAGTGCTAAGAAATTTCAACCCAGCAAAATTGATTGACGGTAATTTTTAGAAATGGTGGGGGTTTTTTATAGTAATCAATTAATCAGTGGAACCCACATTCTCATGGAGCCATCAACTGGGTTGAATTCATGGATTTTAAAGAATATTGACAATATCCTGGCAGCCACCACGTTACATGTGTTGTGTACAGAGAAGACTTTAACAGTAATAATAACTAGTGTTTATCTGTAATTAAATTTCCATTTAGAAGTAAACTGCCTTTGCTGTCGAGGTACACATATAAAAGCTGGTAAGGCATAAAAAAAAATAATTGGCTTGTCCATAAATCTCATGATGCTGTATTTGCTCTCCTTCATTTTAAAATATGCAACATAATCCTGGCATGTTCCACATTATGGCCAAGTAATGGGCTGTGCTGCTGAGAAAGCAAAACCCAGATCAGTGTTTCAGGGGACAATGAACCCCTTTCAGACCACTACAAGGTGTTCCAGCTGCAATGACTCGTTCACCACGCTGACATTAAGGCTCCTTTACAATATTTTCAGGAGTCCTGCTGGTTTCTGTGATTTAGGTCCTTCCAAGTCTTAGCTCATTCTTAGACTGAGGAAACAACGTGTCAGTTTGAAGACTGCTTAATTTTTAGTGATTGAAAATTGATGCCTTTTTAGCGGGCATCTTGGAGGGATTTTTCCACCACCTTTTAACAAAAAATGGTCGTGACTCGAGGGGATCAAATTATTTTCCAGTTCTGGCAGACAATAACATCAGGTGATTTACAGGGAAATCATTTACTCTCCCCAACATGGCAGCTATTTTGAAGGATGTGAAGACAAACCTTTCTTCTGAAAAAGCAATTTGATGAAATCTGCAGTAGGAAAGCAAAGTTAAGTCTGAGATTCTCAGGTCACTGTTTGGTGCCTCAATGTGTTATTGCAATTTTGAGAAACCACTCTAAACCAAGGTACCAGATTGACTCAGGTTAAAACCCCCTGCTTATCCCAGGTGTTATTTTTAATCTAGATTGCTTCTTTTCTGTTTCTTTGGTTTGCTTTTTTTCTTGGTGGTGGTGTTGTTTCAGGGTTTTTTCCTTTTCTTTTTTTTTTTTTTAATTTAACTAACTAGTAATGAGGGATGTGTCTTCAGTAGAGGGTGAAAATGAGTGACTGGCAGCAACCCATAGAAGAGATTTCAGAAAATGCTTGAATTGCTGAACCCAGAATCTCTTCAAAGCACCACCTTAAAGCCCTTTCTCATCATTATTGCAGCTGATTGCACCTATCTGCACACACACCTATGAGTATAAACAAACCACAGAGTGGTAACAACCAATTATATTATTCCTGGAATTAGACTGATGAATCTCCACCATATTTTCTCTAAGTGAGCAAGGAAGATTGTTAAGAACTCATCTATCAATTGACTTTATTTTTCATTCCCCTCCCCTTTAAAAAAAAAAAAAGAAAAGCCAAATTTTTCTAGGATGCTCAGCTATGGAATCAGTAAAGTAAAAGAACCCATCAGATGATTTTAGTTGGGAGAACTTCATTCAATTCTCCACCTGTAGATGAAGGTATTTATTTCAGCCACTTCAGGATGCAAAATCCTGTTGCCATCTCTGTTGTTTTGCCTTATTTCCTTTCCTTGTGTCTTGTCTGTTGTTGCCTGTATTAAATTATTGAACTTATCCGAAAAAAAACCCCTGTTTCTGTGTGCCACAGAACCAGCAAATCAGCAACAGGGTGTAGATGCCAGCATTCTTTTCTTATTTCTCAGTGCATTGTATTTTTTTAAATTATAATGTCTTATACTGACTTTTTCCTTTTCAGCTCAGTTTTTTATGTGATCCTCTCTCCATTCATGCTATTAATATTTTCTGCTCTCAGTAATTTGAGGTTTTGCATTCTTTTCTGGCCTATCTGCAATTAATTGTGAATTTTCTCCATTCTCTCCTGGTTGCTCTTTTCCCAACCATGTAAGGATCCCTGATCAGAGTGAAAGTGTGCAGCAGTGAATCCTTGCTCCTGTCACTGTGGGGTCTGTTCTCACTCTGCTAAATATCCCAAATTTTATTTCTGGGTTGATCCTGGCATTAGTTATTCACAGCTGACTCCCAGCTGAAATCACCATTCCAGTCCCTACGCCTGAATCTTTCCTTCACTCATTTCTTCCTTCCCAGAAAGAGATTTATGCCATCACATGTCTGAAATCTTCTCAATACTCAGATGAACCTAATGCATTCTCAGTCCTTTCTTTAAGGTCAAACACTTTGAATAATGAATGAAGTAGATGAAAACAACAGGAGTCTCTGTGACGGGGAATTCAGTCCTTTCATCACGAATTCCACTCCTCTTCAGATGAAATTTAACATCTACCGTTGAGAAAATCTAATTCACAGTGACAATAATTGATAACCTCCTTTGGATGTATTATTAATGGCTTGAAAAAGTTCACCAAGTCAATTCCACAAGAATTGTACTGGCAAAGAGGAGGAAAGAGGTAGGGATTAACAGCTACTTTATGTTTATCAAATTAAAGCAGAACATATCATAAATAACTCAGAAACAACTACCTTCTTCTGTATTATCATCATTCCGACCCAATTATTCTGTGAAAATTAAGGACACTAATTCATCACTTTTCTCAAAAATGACAGACTGGAAAAGCAGATTTCTCCCAAGCAAATTCCCACTGGTATTTTCTTAAAACACCAGTAAGTTCCTTGCTTAAGCATGGGGTTCAACACTTAAAAGTATGGACTTTGAAATGGATTGGGTCCTTGTGAGGAGCCCTGAGGATTAAATTGGGATCCAGGCCTTTGGCATATTTTTTCAGATGTCTGTGCTCCCTGCCCTCCCTTCTGAACATTTAGGAACTCTGAACAAATGCAAGATGTTTAGAAGACAATGAGGATTACACAGGATCTGTACAATTTTCTGTTTCCCAAGACCAAAAGAAATAAAACATCAGTAGAACAAAAATGTCATTTTCTGCTCCTTTGTAGATTTTATTTCAACTTTACTCTTGGGGAACAAATATCTTAATAAGAAAAATCTTCAGTCTCTTCCTAAGAGTCTGCATTTTCCAATTGCTTTAAAAGAACCACTTTACATCTTTTAAATCATCCTCTCTCAGGCAGCATCACACCATGATTCAAACTATCAAACTTTTCAGGATAATTATATGGTAACTGTGAAATTATATTTTTTTAAATAATTTTCCTGCAGCAGAGTTCAGTTCATTTAAATGCCTTTCTTCTGAAAAAAAAAAAACAAACACCAAAACTCTGCCATTTAAATGTCTCTAATTCAAATTCTGAATGTTTTTCTTCCACCAAAAATTGTCTGTGTTGCAGTTCTGTTTGATCATGACCAGTAGAGTATAAGGAAGGTTTGTGGTGTAGCACAAAGCAATGGATATAATTGTTGAGAAACTTAAAATCTCTCTGGTCTGTCATGTCCAAAACAGTGGAGAAAAGGAGATTCTCTGCAGTTCTCTACAGGTTAATGCATTATATCCATAAGTAAAATATATTTCATAAAAAAAGAACATCAATATATTTTTGTCATAGATAAACAATTGAAAGAAATCTGTTAACCATTAAAAAATAATAATGAGAAGGAAGAGAGTAGCTGAGGTATTTTAACAAGGAGGTATTGGAACTTTCTATTAATATATTTATTTTTTCTTACTTCTAGGTTGTAAGTTTTGGTATAATGTAAAGCAAATAGAAAAGTATGGGTGTGTTTGCTGTGATTGTAATCATAGTAAATGCTGTCCCTGCAAAGAAAAAGCAAAATTAAAATAGAGAAAAGAGAACTGAAGATATAACATGAAGCTCTTTTTCTGGCATTCTCACTCCTTGCAGTCTTGCCTCTGGAGAAAAACACTTGTCCAAGGACTTTATCACCTGCTAGGCAAGACTCTGGATTTAATTGCATTTCTGGTCTTGGTTTCACAGGCAATATTGCAATAAGAAATGCCTTGCTCACTTTATCCAACTTACCTGAGCTTTTGACACATTTTTTTGAGGTTTAGGTGGTATATCAACAAATATGTAAACAAATTTAAAGCAAGGCAACGGAGGAAAAGGGATGCTGGAAGCAGTAATATCAAAGCTTACATTTCAGGGTTTTCTTCAGAATTCTCTTTAAGCAAAGAGGAATTGAGATTTGGTCTCCTCTTTAGATTTTCCAGATCAAAATGCCTTGTGAAATCACAAAAGCTTCACATACCCTGGAGATCACAGGGCTGAGTGGGAAGTCAAGGAGGAAAGGAGATGACACCTTAATCAGTTAATCTATGTTGTCATATTGTTATTTGAGCAAACTTTACTTTGATTTGCCAAAAACCACTTAAATGTAAAAGGTAGAAAATCCTGATCTCACATTTTAATTTTTTTTTTGGTGCATTCATAGAAGTTTCCTGAGCAAATGTCTCTAAATGACCCTGTCTGAGTGGGGGACAGGACCAGCTGAACTCTGAAGGTCCTTTCCAACCTCAACCATTCCCTGTGATTCTGCAGTTACTTCTTTTATATCAATCTTAGGCCACAAATTGAATTTCTTAGGTTGTCCCTCCTGCTGGAGATGAGTTAAGAATGGACACTTTCAAAGCTCTCCCATATTCCTTATCTTAATCCCTCTTAAATAAAAGAAGAAAAGAACATTTTGGCACGAAGTTGCTAAAATTTAAAGGCAGTTAAGCTGTTGCAGGTCCAGATCCCATCCTATCAGTCAAATTAAATCCTTGGTTCCACAGCACACCCAGTTTGGCAGCAATATCTTGCAGGATAGCCCAGCCCTGCACTGCAGGCTGCCAGCACAGTTCTGGTTTGAGTGATGCTTGAAAGATCTTCTGGACTTAAAAATCCCACAAAACTGCCTGAAAGTGGTTCTTTTTTGGAAAATGTATTTCACTTTCCTGGAACAGTTCCTACTGATGGGCAGTGGTAGATGGTATGAAGTGTGGGATACACAATGATGGTGTTGTCCCTGAAAGAGGAATGATGAGAATTTATTTTCTCAGCATTCCCCTTTGCTGTTTCTTTCTGTCTATACCCCTCTCTCCAGGATATCACATTTAAGATGTACACATCTTGTTTAACCCTGATATGGAGTTCCACAGATTTTGCTCTGTGGTGAGTCTCATAACACCACCAGCATCACAAATTCATAATGATACCAGAACTGTGGGAGCTGCCTTTCCTCTGTGGAGACAAAGCTACTGAAAGCCCAGCCCTGACACTGGACTGACACATAATTAGGGATCCCTCACACCCATGGGCTGCAGAAGGCCTGGCTTAGCTGTCAGCTTTTCCTCTCCTTGTGAAGCTTTGCATCAAATTGGTAGCAGAGACCTTAAAAACGTGCTGTTTGCTTTGGCAGAGCATTTCCACGTGGCTCAAATCAGCAGTGCCACTAGGTCTGAGTGTCACAGGGCACAGGTCACCTCTGCTACTCTTGCAGCCTGGGGTTTTTTTAATGGAAAGTAATAGAGCTAATCCTGCTATAAAATTGCTGAGTATATCTGATTATTAATTATGTTTTTAAAACAGGCATAAAAAAAGAAAAATTGCCTCTCTGCACATGTGCTGTAATTACCACAGGATATAAAGAATATTAATAATTGGACTTGGAATGTGTCATTATATTCCAGCATGCAGCACAGATACAAATGCAAAGCTTCCCAGTCCTCTATTCTGTAATAATCTTGAATAAATATCAAAATTCTTACCACACTACAGTTCTTAAAGGAGATCCAGGGCAAATGCTCAGAGGAGACGTGGGCCTGGATGGGCTCCCACCCAAATCCCTCTTTCTTGAGTCTGACAGGTGGAAAAATATTCCTAGTCAGAAATGGCTTTTGTGGTCCTGTACAAAGTCAAAACTGACTGGGACGAGAAACTGTGGATATCATTACTTCCAGAGGGCAGGGATGGATGGGATATTGGGAAGGAATCACTCCCTGTGAGGGTGGGGAGGCCCTGGCACAGGGTGCCCAGAGAAGCTGTGGCTGCCCCTGGACCCCTGGAAGTGTCCAAGGCCAGGCTGGATGGGGCTTGGAGCAACTTGGGACGGTGGCAGGTGTCCCTGCCCATGGCAGGAGTGGCACTGGATGAGATTTAAGATCCCTCCCAACCCAAAGCATTGCGAGTTTCCATGATTTTGAACGTATGTAACCACGCTCTGACAAGAGCACACACCATCCCAACCTTTGCAGGCCCTTCAGCTCTCCTGTAAATATTTATGTGAGCATCGCCTGCTTTTTTGTTGCCTTGAATGGACAACATGCCAGAAACTAAACCCTGAGAAATCTCAGGGGGCAGAGTGTCACAGCTGTCACCCCAGAGACCCATTCAGACCTGGGATGTACTAGGTATCCAAGGGGGCTCCCAGTTCACCCCGGAGCAGGCAAATGGCCCAGCAGATTCCATCAGAAGAGAGGCACAAGGAAAGCAAAAATCTGCCCAGAAACAGGGAGAAGAGAGCCCCCACATTTGTGCTTGGACATATTCTATTGGAGTGCTGAAATTCTTAAAAATTACGTTTACATGTCCTTTGCCACGAAGGACACCTGGAATGGGCAGTGTGGGCACTTTGGCCTGAGGGCTCCTGCCGTGAAGGTCCTTTCAGCTTCCCATATGGACCTGAAACGGATGGGGGTCGGGCTCTGCTGCCAGGGAACAGGGACAGGAGGAGAGGGAACGGCCTCAGGCTGGGCCAGGGGAGGTTCAGGTTGGACATCAGCAGGAATTTCTTCCTGGAAAGGGTACTCGGACCTTGGAAGGGATTTTCCAGGGAGGTGCCAGGACGTGGCACTCAGTGCACTGGGGTGGGGACAAGGTGGGGATCAGTCACAGCTTGGACTCTTTGGTCTGGGAGAGCTTTCCCAATCAATCCCTAATGGAGTCTGAGATCCCATAAGTTTGGGGAGGACTGTTGAGTTTAATGAATTCAGTTGTTAAAAAAAAAATTGAGTCTATGAAATTTCTCCTGATGCTGGCGATGCCAACCCAGGAATTACCACCACAGGGGATTAGCTCTTGTTTATTTATTCCTTCAGAAACTGTCTGACAAAATGCTTCCACCGTATCCTGTGTTGTTTGGGGCAGCCAGTGTGCAGCCTCAAACTGTGCTGATAAACAATGAAATAAAGCTAAGGAGGTAAGAGTTCTCCTTAAAACAATAAAGCATTACCCTTAAATTTGTTTTTATACCACTTCTTTTCACTCCATCATGCTTCCAATACTAAGCCCAAGACAGAAATACACTACCTGAAAACACTTAATATCAAAGAAAATAGAAACTTACTCTGCCACTGGATTTTTGATCACAGGATACAAACACTGCTGCTGCTTGATGTGATAAATCTGTGATAGCTCAGCCACTCTTCCCAGTCTTCAAAACTGCAATGCTTTTCCATGTAGGCTTTTCACACCTCTTCTAAAACCACAGCAAAGCTAGGAATTTGCTCTTTAATAGCCAGGGTCTATTTGTAAACCCGTATGTATAGATTTGGATTTAGATTTAGATTTAGATTTAGATTTAGATTTAGATTTAGATTTAGATTATTTATTTGTTTGTTTGTTGATATGTGTATGTGGTTGTGATTCCTGCTTTAGGCTTTTCACACCTCTTCTAAAACCATAGCAAAGCAAGGAATTTGCTCTTCAATAGCCAGGGTCTATTTGTAAACCCGTATATATAGATTTAGATTTAGATTTAGATTTAGATTTAGATTTAGATTTAGATTTAGATTTAGATTTAGATTTAGATTTAGATTTAGATTTAGATTTAGATTTAGATTATTTATTTGTTTGTTTGTTGATATGTGTATGTGGTTGTGATTCCTGCTTTAGGCTTTTCACATGTTTTCTAAAACCATAGCAAAGCAAGGAATTTGCTCTTTAATAGACGGAGTCTATTTGTAAACCCATATGTATGTATATATATTTATATTTAAACTTATTTATTTGTTTATTTATTTATTCATTCATTCATTCATTCACTTATATGTGTATATGGTTGTGGTTCCTGCTGGTAAGGATGGGATGGCCACTCCAAGGGCACTCTGCTGTGGCCAGATGGGAGTCACATGTCGTTTTCCTGACCTCTGAGGATCCCCACATTGTGTTTTCAGCATGCTGTACCAAAAGCAAAGGTGTCTCTGCTCACTGCTCGCCCAGCTCCTGAACTGGAGCTTCCTTATTCATCCACTGACAGTTGATATGCTGGGTACAGATAAGAAAAACCCTCCAACTCTGTTACTGTAATAATAAATCTCAGCGCCAAACCCCAATCTTCACTCCTGCATGGTATTTTATGATATTGCCTTTCTGTCTCCTTGATGAATAAGCCAGCAGAGTCTCAAAGGAATGGTACTTTTGAGAGGGTTTTTTTTTCTCACAGAACCCTAGATTTTCAAAATATGCTGAAATAACACATGCATCCATCTTCTGGAAAGTTTCTTCTCTTTAACTAATGCTGGCAATTAACTGAAACCTTCATGTAGGAGGCAACAGGTCACTAAAGATTAATAGAGGTTTATATTTCTGAGGGGAGATGTATAAAAAAATCACTTATTTTATTTTTCATTCATGTTGTTTGTTTTGGGGAGGGGTTTGTTCTGTTGGGGCTTTTTTTTGTTCTTTGGTTTGTTTGTTTTTTATGCCTGGGCAGAGTAAAAAGAAGTTTCTGTCGTGTAGGTCATCGTGTGTTAAAATGTAGTTTTTAGAGTTCTTACTAAGCCTCGTTAAGAGTTTCAGTGTTATCAGCAGGTTTCCTCTATGGTTTATGAGACAAATCTTAACAGGGACTCTTGGTGCCAATTTATGAGGGATTTTCACAAGACTGACACAAAGCAACTGCAAAATCAGAGTTTCACAATAGGCATTTATGTGCTTTTACTGCCCCTTAGCATGCTTTCTTTCATCAGTAAATAGAACTGTATAAAAGCCTGTGTTTATGTCCTTAATCTGAATTCTTTGCCATAGAAAGCCAAACATTGGACAGCTAAATGAAAGGAAATTAACATGTGCTGTGGCTGTTCTTATCTACAATTTGTTTTTCTTCCCCAGACAATTGCAGTGAACACATCACAAAAACTTATATATATATAATTTTGTCTACAAAGCTGCGCATATCCTTAAAATAATTTGTGTTTACCAGCTAAGCTGATGGTTGAAGTCAAGATGTGAATTTAAATGCAACTCAGTGGTTTTGAGTCGCATGTGAGGAGACCCAAACAATGAAAAACCTGGTGAAGAGATGAGAGAATTTTCCAGAACTCCAGTTCTCATTGTTTGAGAATAGGTTTGGTTGTTTTGCCCAACCCTACTGTATTCTATATTTGTGGCTCATCACTTCATACATTGTTGTGAAGGACCTGTAACTCTTCAGGACAAAGAGGACTCTTCTCTCTTGACCTCATTTTGCTGTGCTTTCCCTAAGAAAAAAAGCAATATTGTTTAATTTCCACCTGCCAGCCTGCTTTCCTTCTGCACTTTTCATTTGGTTAGAGATATTACAGGATTTGTAGGGTTTGATTACAGGATGTGTCTCCATATTAACATAACATTACACCATTTTGACAAAGACAAAAGACTGTACATTTAACATAAATTGTATCCAGGATATGATAAAAATCAGGCCATTAAATCCAAAGTGTGACACAAAACCAACTAAACCTATTGCACAATTAATGAAACAAAAGGAAGTTAAAACCAGAGCTTATCTGTTTTTAACAAGCCCTATTGTGGAGTCTGAACCTTTTGTGTGAAGTTGCAATCATGGAATCAGAGAATCATGATGGGAAAAGGCCTCCAAGATCATGGAGTTTGACTTGGGCTGAACAGCACCATGTGGAGGGAACCTCTGCCAGGCAGAGCTTTATAGTTAAAATCCTCCCAAAACTTCACTTGCTGATGTGTGACTATTTTCCATCCAGGAGAACAGCTGTTGCTAAAAGAGCAAGCAAGGATTTGGAAATGCAAAAGGCTCTTTTCCATAATTTTGAAAGTGCCTTCACTATGAAATCCCAGTTTGTGGATGTGGCACGAGTGCACTTCTTACACTCTGAATCTGTTTGCCTCCTACACGTCAATCCCAATTCCCCCAGGTGCTGAGTTTGCCATATCACATAACAGAGAGGGAAGAGGCAAGTGTCACCTCATTGATTATACAGTTTGAATTAATTCATTCACCTCATTAGTGAACATACTTTTATCTTTGGAGCTTTTTCATCAGTTCTAGAAGTTATTTTTGCTGATTTCCCTGTAGTGCTGCTGCTCGTGGTAACAGAATCAAGTGCTTTATGATGAGATGTTTTAATGCTACCTAACTACTTGCTCTGGGATTAATGGTTAAGATTAAATCGCATTATGTTTATAGTTTCTTACTCGGTATTTTTTCTTGATTAAAGTGTCAGTTATAATAAAAAAAAGAAAGTTAGTTATTCAGAAGCATCAATATTTCTGTAATCAGCCAATAGAACTTCCTTTTGGTCATCTAGGTATTTTGAAAACCTTCCCTGAACCCTTAATCAAGTGAAATGAACCCTATAAGGAAAAAAAGTAGAAAATAGAGATCCCATCCTTTTCATCCAGTGGTATAATTTACACTGTAAAGAGGGTGTAAACTCTGTCCTTTTCTGTTCCCTTTTGCTGAAAGACACAGAAGCACAGAATCAAAGACTGTCCCAAGTTGCAAGGGACCCACAAGGGTCATGAAAGTCCAGCTCCTGATAGAGGTTTCACTATAAATGTTGTTATCTCATGAATAGAAGTTAATTGAATGATTTCTCCTCACTAGTGTGTTTTTCAGCATTTAATCCCCTATAATCAATGAAGTGTTGCTCAGGAATCACTCGTTACAGGGCTTCAGACAGATACTAAAAATTCAAAGCTAATTTAAAATAGTTGTAACTATTAAGCCCTCTTCTAAGGACAAAAGGTAATTCAGTGTAGACAGCACCACCTGCTTCCATCCAAGCTTGGTGGAATCATGAAAAGGGTTTGAAAATAAGAATTTGTGGTCTGTAACCTAAATCATGCACAAGCCATAAGAAATACAGTCATAACAGAATCACAGAATCACAGAATTCCAGAGTGGTCTGGGTTGGAAGGGGCATTAAAGTTTATCTGGTTCCTCTGCCTTGGGCTGGGACATCTCCCTCTATCCCAGATTGCTCAAACAGCAAGCCTTGGCAGAGTCTTTTTCCACCCTGTGGGATCTATGTTAAAGTTTAGAGTACAGATTTATGTCAAAACTTAGCAGGCAAAAGCAGGTGATGGGATTTTTTTTTTTCTTTTTTAAAGGGAGAAGAATACTCTAGAGGTATGGGGTGAAGAACGCTAAGTTTAGTACTACTGCCCCAAAAATATGCAGGATGAGTTTTACCCTCGGGGTTGACTTGTGTTGGGTGTTGGAAAGGCAGCACTGAGCAGCCCAGGCAGCACAGGATGTGTGGTTGTGCTGCAGGGAAGCTCCCAGCAAGCTGGTCAGGGTTTGCTGAAGTGACAGCACTGGAGAACATCAGCCAGCTCTGACAAAATCATCTTGGAATTCAAACAGTTGCAGCCAATAAAGCTGTTAGTGAGACTTACAGCAGCAAAACTCTGGAAACACAGCTCAGAAGTAGTAATGGATTAAGATAATCAAATTTTTTTCCCCTTTGGCCATTTTTGCAGCTGAGTTATTTATAGATGTGCTGATTAAACTATTCAATGTCTGATATATGTAAATGGTATCAAAAAGCTGTATGTTTACCCTTGCATATCAGCAGAAAGAAATTCTGTCAGCCTTGAAAAGCAGAGGTGAGAAGCAATGAAGAGTATTTTGAACAGTAGGGAATGAGATGTTTTGAGTGGAACTGAACACTGTACATGCTCTCAGGTATTGCCAGCACAAAGATATTTAGCACAGGTGTTTGTGCAATCATGGTGCATTATGCAAATTAACAGTGAACAACGGGCATCCAACAGTTCTGCTTTTGTGTTTGAATGTTTTATTTTCACTGTAAATGGTTATGGGATGAAGTGGCATAAGACAACCATGTAAGAAGCCTTTCTGCTGAGTTTTCAAATATTTCTTCACTTCTTCAGTTGCTGTATTGCTGGGTTTTGTAAGAGACAATTTAGTATACAGAAACACTACTTGAATTTTTACACACTGAGTTCGAGCCAAAAATCTTCTTCAGGCTATTGCAGTATTGGCATCGTTCCCCAAATGTGACTTGCAAACATGCAGCTGAAAACAATACAGATGCAAATGAGTGAAAAGTCTTGTCATTCTAATTCCATAATACTTTTATTTACTCAATTCAGCTGCTTGAGGTTCATTAAAAACACAAAAGAAGTGCCTGCTTTTTTTTTTTTTTTTTTTTCCCAAATATACATTAATCCTAAAAGTCTTTTAGGCATTTGGGAGCACCAGTTTGGATTTACTTTATGAAACTGTCACAGAAAGTGTTACCTTGGTGAAAATCTGTGAACTGCGGTGTCTGGACTGCTTTAAACCTATTTCAAGTTGCTGCTAAACAATACAGGGAATGTATTCCAGTGAAATGTCTGGCACAGCCGAGGGGGATGGGGATGGCTGAGCTTGGTGTCAGGGTTCTGTCCTGACAACAGCACAACTACCCAAAGCAACCGCAGCACAACTCTGCTCTACCATTTTTGAGTGGCACTGTTGGGTTTTGACAGGCTCTGTTTGGCTGGCACAAGCTGCATGAAGCCCAGTGGCCTCAAAAGGCTTCATTTATTTTGCAAGAACTGCACCGGTTTGTTTTCATAGAGAGTATTTGTTGTGTGGAAAATATCCCTCAGCTATCCAGTGGCTGTGTTCTTGCTTTATCCAGCTGCCGGTGAAGTGTTGCTGGAAAGGCAAGTGCAGTCTCTGACTCTGCTGTAAGGCTCTTTTCTACTTATGGCACTCAGGTTTATTGCTGAATGACACTGCAAAACTGCATTTAAATTATCTGCCTGGATTATCTCAGAACCTTAGAATGATTTCTGTTGGAAGGGACCTTGAAGATCACCTTTTTCCAAGCCCCCCTCCACCAGACCAGGTTGCTCAGTCCTCTTAATAAATACTAGCATGAATATTTTCAACAATTTTCCATAAACCTCCTTCAAACCTAGTAATTCCATTCTCAAGTGCATTTAAAAACTCAAGGAAGAGTGTTAGATATAGTATAATTGAAGTTACTTTTCTGCAAATAAATGTTTCGGAGCATATTTTGTAGTGTTGGCCCAACTGGGTTGTCAGTCTGTGTTGGTTTTGTTCCCCTCGTAGCTCTGAAATTAAAATCATCTCAAAGAAATTATTGCAATGAGTACAGGAAGCGTAACTCACAAGAAGAAAATTCAGTGGTGCAAATATAGGCAATTAATTTACACAAACTGTAAATAAATTAAAGGCCAATATAGGTTTTGGAAATACAGACATGGAAAAGTTTGGCGTACAAAGTGAATTTAGAGGTACAACCTCTTAAGACTGATTTCCCAAAGAGAAACATCTGAAATAAAATTAATTACCAGTTATGAGGGAGGAAAGACAAATAAGTCATGTGTTCAGCCTCTAGAATCAAGCTCTAGACAAGGACAGTATTTTCAGCACTCATAATTCCCTCTGTTGCTGCAGCAACAGGGAAGTAACAGGGGGTGAAATTGGCTTCATTTTAGATAAGGAATAACAATTTGCAGCTCTTCACTGTTCATTGGTGAATTTACAGAACGGGCATCCTCTGGCAGAGGAGAGAGAACTGCTTTATCTCCTGCAAGAAAAGAAACCTGGATTTATTATGTTCAACAGTCAGGTGGATTAATAGGAACATAAACTATTTAGAAGTGTAACACTTACCCACTCTCCCAGCTGTTACTGTTTTTAAATACTCAACAAACTATAAAGCACTATTAGCTGCAACTTTGCTTGGGAAGACAGGAAAAGATTTAATGTTAATGGTGTTATATCAATTAATACATAGAAAACTTAGAGTCCAGAACCTTAGGGTATTCTTTATGAGTGCCTGTGGTTCTTCCCCTGATTTCTATCTGAAATTCATTCTTTCTCACATTCTCTTGCCCCTTTCTGGTTGTGTCAATCTGACTTTTCCTTAGCGCTCACTCTGCTGATGTGTCCAGAGGGGAGAAACCACGTCCTGGTCATTATCTTTACTTTCCTTTGATTTTCTTTGTAATAACATTGCTTTCCCCTCATTTGAGCTGGAAAAGGGCCTGTTTATTGAACAGTCCAATAAACTAATTTACTATAATTTTACAACTATTGGATGGAAGGCACTGCTGTAAGTTGTCCCGTTGTCATGACTACTGTTGAGCAACAATTAGAAATAAGGAATCACTGTTCCAGACCTCTGCTCCAAAGGTGTGAAAGCAAACAGCCCTGAAATAAATAAGTTATGATCAATAAACAGGATGTTTTATCCATAATGAAATAATGTCAAGAGCTATTATTTTTAAGACCTTATCTACTCTGGTTATAAATTGAGGGTGACTTTCATCCTTTATGTTAAGGACATCCTTCTGCTTTCAATCAATATGAAGTTGTCCAAATATTATCCCTCTGAAAAATCAGGAGTAGTGGACTTGAAACACGAGAAATTCCTCCTCTGAACAGGATTGTAGCTGAGTCTAAGCTTGCACTAAATCATTCAGGCTGCAGGCTCTGATACCTGAACTGAGTGCACAGCAATTTCCTGGACTATCTGTGCGACCAGTTGCACGTTGGAAAGGAAAACGTGAGCGAGGGAAAAGAGCCTTTCTCCTTTTAAAAAGAGTTTTTCTGTCAGTGTCCCAGTCTTCAAGTGCACACAGGATAGGGCTGTGGGATGAGATCGTTGAGTTCTGGGGAATGCTTATTGCCTCTACCTTTCTTGCTATTGAAAAAGCCAAATAAATGATCAGGGAAATGAATGGAGAGAAAGGAGATTTTCAAATACAGCAGGAAACGACACGAGAGTTGTATTCTCTCCGTGACTGTACCTATGTATGATGCTAAAAAATTTAGATGTTTTGGATGTAGTGAGTAATTGTGCCTTCCCATTCTTTAAGTGCTGAACTGCTGGTTCTGAGATTTAACAGTCTTGTAGAGAAATCAACTTTTCCCCACTAAGGGTGTCTGAAGGACATTTCAAAATCTTATTGCTTCAGTGCGTACCTGCATGTAATGTTCTTACAGTGCTTGCCTTAAGATGAATAACACTTGGGATTCAGCTGGGATCCTTCTAGCTTGTTATGGGGAAAATATTCATAAAAGGCTGCCTTAGTAATGCTGGAACCTTCAGCAATTATTTCTATTGTAATCTGGTGATTGTGTTTCCTCAGCACACGGAGGGATTAACATCCTGTTAACAGGATTAATATTCCTGTTCCTTTTGTACACTTTCTCCTACATCTAATACCTTTAGAATATTTTTGAAAGACAACATTTCATGAGGCCATAGTTAATCAGAGCACAGGCTTGAGAAAAGTAGAATAAGTGCATTTTTTTTTCTCCTGCCCTTTCCTCTGCATGTCTTTGGTGTTCAGTATCACAAATAAAGGATTTGTGTTACATGCACTGCCACAGGCATAAATACAGAGTTAAAATTTAGGGTCTCTTTGGTGTCTGGATAAAAAGCTGTGATGTTATCCTTCACACAAATATGTATACAAATGTTTAAATACATACTGTGAAAGTGAGCCAGTGTAGTAAATCCCATGTGCCAGAGAGCCCCACATGCCAGCTGGTCTAGCTTGACACTTCCAGGGATCCAGGGGCAGCCACAGCTTCTCTGGGCACCCTGTGCCAAACCTCCCCACCCTCACAGGGAAGGATTCCTTCCCAATATCCAGGTTGACCTTCCTGTTGTTTCCCCACAGCCCAGCACTAAGGGTGAGTGAGCAGCTTTTTTCTTGTTTTGTCAGATCTGTGCCTTTGGGGTTTTTTCTGTGCCTCTTGTGTTTCTGGTTTCTACGTTTTGCCCTTAATTTCTAAATTTCCTGGGTCCCTGACCAGATAACCTCACTGGCATGAACACTTTCACATGCCCTCATCAGTTGATTCTCATCACCAACTCCCTTACTTTCAGTCAAGTTTGTATCCTTGTGTTTATGGTTTCCTGGTTTATTTATTTCCCTTTTTTTTTTTTTTTTTGCCTTGAAAAAGGCCCTTGACCAGATGCCCTTACAGGAGCACACAGTCCCCCTTCACATACCCTCCCACAACCTGTTCAGTTGTGTTCCATTTCGTGTTGTTATGGAAACAACATATGGAGTATGAAACAGAACTTAGATACCAGTGCAGGGGGAAAAAAATCGTGTATTCATTACTGTGTGTATCTAGAATTCCATATGGAACATTCCTGACCCTGTCAAGATATCTGGCAATGAGGATTTGCTTCTGACTTTGGTCTCGACTGAAGTTCAGAATACATTTAGCAGTCAGTGGTGATTTTCAAAGCACTGTGCCTGTGATCCCTTTGATTCCACTGCTAATCAATAAATGGACTTGTGCTTCTCCTGGCGTTGTGCTCCTGGGAGAAGCCTAGGTATGTAAAATAGTAGCAGTTTTCCATTTAGAAGTCTTTGCTCATCCTTTGGAGCTACAGCAGGCGCCAGCAGAACCTCGTGCAGCTTACACCTGATAGCAGCTTCTGACACCACTTGTAGTAAGGGGCCTTTAGTGGGAACAGCTCCAATAACTGGAGCTGGACTGTAGCAAATCAGAGCCTCTGGTTAGCAGAGAGAAGAACTCTCATGCTCAAATTTCTGCAAACAGTCTCAAGTTCTCATATTTACTTTCAGGTTTCAAGACTAGTTTGAAGACAAACCCGTGAGAGACTCCAAGCCATAACTACAATCGAATAGGAAAATTAAAATAAATGCAATAGTGCAGAAACACTGAGAGAGTCAGGATACAACCTGACACCCTGTCAGTCAGTGTGGCTGCAGTCCTGTTGAAGTGACAGATGTGGTTCTGTAAGTGGTGATCCTGTAGAAGGGTCTGCTCTTCCTATGAAGGTCCAGTGGTGGTGATGTAGCTCTTGTCCTCTGGGAATCCAGCAGGTAAGGGCTCCTGTGGTGTTCCAAGGCACTGATTATATCCAGGTGGGAATGCTTGGTCCTTCCCCCTGGGCAGAGCATCTCCCAATGGGATGATGGAATTTATCAGTCATGCAGTGAGGTTTGATGGCCCACTAACAGAAGATATCCCTCCAAAGGGAGTCACCAGGGATGAGTCATGGACGAGATAAAAGCCCCACCTGGTTTGAACAGGTGGTGATAGAATACACACTTCTGGTTACACCTTTTCACTGTAACCCAAGACGTAGATTGTCACTACTTTGCAACTTTAAGTGCAATTCAAAAGCCTCTTCTGGTTTAAATTTCAAAAAGTGTATTTCATTTAGCACAATCGCAGAAACATCATTTAGTTTCAGAATCTGCCTCAAGTTGTGCCAGGCAAGGTCCAGGTTGGACATTAGGAAAAAATTCTCCACTGAAACACAGGTCAGGCATTGGAAGGGTCTGCCCAGGACAGAGAGGGAGCAACCAACCCTGGAAGTGTTCAAAAAAGGTGTGGACATGGCACTTGGTGATGGGATTTAGTGGACACGGGGGGGGATTTGGTCAAAGGTTGGACTTGATGATCTTGGAGGTCTTTTTCAACCTTATTAATTCTATGATTCTACATTACATAAATGAATATATATACGTATAGATGTTAAATATTCACATTAGACATGTTTTGATCACACCACACAGTTTTAAACGACAGGTGATGAGCAGGGTATTTTTATTTCCTATAATCTCTCACTGTTTGAAATTACACAGTCCAATTGTTTTAATTGTATTTTCCTATGGTGTGTTTTAAAAGCACCAGTAAAAATGTTTATTATTAGAATCAGAGAATTGTAGACTCAGAGAATATCCTGAGCTGTAAGGGACCCACAGGGATCATCAGCCAAGTCCTGGCTTGAGCAGGGCAGGACAAGACCCTCCCTTGATGGGGTGGTGGTAATATTTTCTCTGTGCTTTACTCACAAGTGGGGTTTTTTCCACCTAAGTTGCCTGGGACCTTCTAAAGCAGCTGAAAGTTGCCTTAAGTGAAAAGAATCCACCACTACTGCAGTGCAGTAGACTCCAGTCGTGCAAACAAATTCGTGCAAATCTATGTTGCATGGAGAATTGGAGAAACTTATTTCCCCAAGAATTTCCTGTAGGCTCAGAACCTCTCGTCTTACACAGGTCTGTTATTCCAATTGCAGGACTCTGAACAGGGAACTCTCATTGTTCCTGTAATTATCTGAGAGAGTAGGCTTTCCTCCTACCCAGAACTTTTTCATTTGGATTTTCTAAAATTTTCTTCATCTTTCATGTGTCTTTATAATACATCAAAAAAAACACTTAACTGTATTTTCCTAAAATCTAATGAAAAAAAAAAGCAAGTAAATTAAAATAGTTCTTTGCAGTCAAATAATTTTAAATTTTATAGTGGCTCTATGCTTTTTTAATGCATATCAGGGTTCCTTATATCCAGCCCCTTATTGAACAGCATGAACAAGAGAATTACTTTTATTCTGAAAAATATGAAGATAAAGAAACTGATCGTCTGCTGCAGACAATCCAAGCTTCTCATTCTGAACAAAGTCTGTCTTGATGTTCAGTAGATTTCATCTAGTTAAATTCATAATGACACATCAAGAAAAAGGTCCTTTCAGCACAGAAGAGCGGGAACTGACCACAAGAACTTCCTTTGTTCTGGTATCTTGGACACTTTAGGATGTTAGAAACAATTAATTGTTGTTGGCTAATTTAATAAAATGCACTGCTCTTAACAGATCTCGAGGGCCACTTAAATCATTTCAGGATATGAACAGCCAAGCTAAGCAATCTCCTCTCTGGTACTGAATAAAATACTTGCCTGAAAACAACAAGACTTTTATTTTTATAAAAATAATTTTTAGAAACCATTTGGTGTTCCTAGTTGGATAAAAATGCAAGTGGGATAACACTGCCTAGAGATTAAAAGCTTAGCAAGGCAAAAGAAAACCAAATAACAACCAAAAGAAAAACCAAATAAACAAATAAACAAACTCAACTTATTTGTGGGAACACTGAGACTCAAATTATTCACTTTTTCTTCTTAATGTTATAGGGTTTTACATAGGTGAAGTAACCTATGCAATCCTTATTTCCTAAGTTTTAAGTTGAGAGACCTTAGGGTTGAGTTTAAGGTTGAGTTTAGGATTAAGCTGAAGGAGTTGAGGGGGCTCAGCCTGGAGAAAAGGAGGCTCAGGGGGGACCTTGTGGCTCTGCACAACTCCCTGACAGGAGGGGACAGCCACGGGGGGGTCGGGCTCTGCTCCCAGGGAACAGGGACAGGAGGAGAGGGAACGGCCTCAGGCTGGGCCAGGGGAGGCTCAGGCTGGACAGCAGGAGGAATTTCTGCATGGAAAGGGTGCTCAGGCCTTGGCAGGGGCTGCCCAGGGAGGTGCTGGAGTCCTCACCCTGGAGGTGTCCCAGGAAGGGCTGGAGGTGGCACTCAGTGCTGGTGACACAGTGGGGATCAGGCACAGCTTGGGAGGTCCATGCTCTGGGAGGCCTTTTCCAACCTTAACAATTCTGGGGTTCTATGGCAAGACCACTTAAATTTGCTCCATTAGCAATGTAGGTATATTTGAACAATTATTTCTTTCTACAAATTCAGTATTTATTGCCTTGTCTGCGTGTTGCCCTTCGGCAGGCACTGTTTTGTAAGATAAATAAAATGGCTGATTTGATAACACATTCCTCCTCCTGTGACTTTATCCCAACAGTTTGCAAGTGCATCCACTTCCCATTCAGGAATTAAAACTGCTTGACAGTACTAAGTAGTTTCATAAAAACTTCTCTCTCTAATGCACATAATTGTTTAATTGAATTAGTGAAATATCATGTGCTGGTCATCTACGTGAATATTAACAGAAACCTTTTTGACTTATACAAACATCTCATAAATAGACACAGACAATAAAAAAAATCAATTCTTCCATTTCTGAACAAAAAAAAAAATCTCCTGCCATCTGTTTTTTTCCCAGTTGTCATTTGGACCAATACTAGAGAAATATTCACACAAACTTAATAATGGAAGACACCTGTTCCCTCCACAAACCTGCTTAAAGTATTTTAGATCAGGTCATGGGGTAGCACGTGGCAAACAGAGACACAAGGAAATGACAAGCATTGTTCTCTGCTTTTCCTGTGAAAGTATGTATTTTGAAAATCAGAGAAAGTCAAATCTTTTAAGAAACATGCTGCTTGAAGAAATTCATGTAGATGTTGACTGCAAAGCCTGAGATCAAAACATTGGTGGCAGCCACGGAGGCTTTCTGAAGGATGTGAAAGCTTAGCAAAAATCTTCATCTGTTTCAATTGAAAAAAACCGCACATTTTGTCACCCCCCAGAAGCAGAAATCCGCTGGAGGTTTTGCTTTCTGGCTTCTCAGACAAAGCAGTTTTTTATTAAAAAAGACATGACTTTGATTACATATGCTTCAGACAGGCCTTGCTTTATGTTTGATGTTGATAGAGGGTTTCCAGTATTACACCTGATGGATTTTCTACAAATAAATTCCTGAGGATTAGCCCTGCTTTATTGCAGATGCTTTCTGAAGCAAGCAGCAATCCAGAGATATGTCATTTATGCCATTACAGGCCTGCATTTCTGCTGAAACGAATGGGGTTATTTTCTTAGATGATTTGTTTTGACAGCAGAAAAACGTGTTTTAGAAGAGGGAAACTGATCAAAAGGGCTATCAACAGAGCACCTTAGTTAGTTAGTTAGTTATCTCTAACTTTCAACATTTGTTTATTGGATTCATTAACTGAAATCCGTATTTAGACGTGGGTTCTGTCAGTGACACACACACAAGAGCTGTTACAGACATCGATTATGGAAGTCTGATCCTGAAGGGCCAAGAAACCAGCAGCATGGAAACTTTGAGCAGCCCCAGCACTTCTCATCTCCCCAGCTGGAGCTGGTGCTTGAGTTTCCACCAAGAGTGATGTAGGAACAAAAGGAACTTGGAGTTGACACTCCGAGTCTGGTTTTCTGTACCTTGAAGGGCTCCCTCTGCAGAGGGATTTCTCACACTCATTCCCACCACAGCCCCCTCAGAGACTCTGGAAGTGGTGTGATGTTCTGAGGAGGGCCAACTCCTCCCTGCCCTCCGTCCTTCAGAGGGAACTTCTGAGGAAGTGGTGAAAGCAATCCAAGGAGGAAATAAGGCTTGAATCAGTTACCTGTCAAAATCTTACAGAAACAAAGCATGATCTGACCTCCACAGAGGTTCCAAAGCATGGACTCCTCCTCCCCTTGCTTATACCAACTCTTCTCTCATTTTTGCATCCAGCACGATACAAATTAATACCAGCAATACATTCAAAGGAAATGTGAGGCTGTGATTTCCCTCCCATGATTTTTAGATGAAAGCCCCTTGGTGTCTGTCCACGGTGGCATTTTCTATGCCTTCTGGGCATGAATGTGTGCTGTTCCCTCTGCCTCAGCTACAGGAAAAAGATCATCCTGCCTTTTAGGCTTTAACTCCTGAGGAGGTGTTTCCTGGAGCCACTCTGTGATCTTAGCTTTGTTCACACATTTAATTGCAATTATACCAATCCTTGTACTTTGGAAACAGCCTTAATTGGGCAGCAGGAGCAGCAGTTGTAATAGGATTATTTCTCAGACCTCTACTAGGAAATCTCTGCTGCTTCTGTCAGCAGAGTGGGAGGCTCAGGAAGTTGGGCAGCATGAGTAAGGGCCAGAAATTACTCCTATGGAATTAGGTTGTTGATTCCAGCCTTTTTTTTTTTTTTTTTTTTTTT